>JAQQSV010022769.1:0-10513 GCA_028646515.1 Pseudochirops corinnae
TCTGTTCTCAAAATCAAAATTACTTTCTCCAGCTCCATTCTCAAAATCACTTTATCCAGCCTCCATGCAGATTGCACCAAGAAATTCTGTCTCAGTTCCCAATTCTCATTTCTCTTCTCAGTTCTTCTCAATTCTCAGTTTAGTCTTCAGTAGTCTCTCTCTCTCTCTCTCTCTCTCTCTCTCTCTCTCTCTCTCAAGTAAAAGAAATGGGAGAAAATTTGGCCAGAGAAATGAGAATGATATAAGAAAATTGTGAAAAGTGAGTCAACAACCTCCTAAAAGAGATCTAAAAAAATACTGAAGAAAAAACACCTTAAAAAATTCACTAACTCAAAGGGCAAAAGAGGTCCAAAAAACCAATGAGGATAAAAATGCCTTTGCAAAGTTGAACTGGCCACATGGGAAAGGAATTTCAAAAGCTCACTGAAGAAAATAATTCCTTCAAAATTAGATTGTAGCAAATGGAAGCTGATGGTTTTTTGAGAAATAAAGATAGTGTGAAACAGATCCTAATGAATGCAAAAATAGAAGGCAATGTGAAATATTTTATTGGAAAAATCATTGACCTGGAAAGTAGATCCAGGAGAGATCATTTAAAAATTATTGGACTCCTTGAAAGCCATGATCAAAAAAAGAGAAATAATCCTTCAAGAAACTCTCAAGGAAAATTGCCCTGATACAATAAGTGGGAGGCAGGATAGGATGGAGGGAAATATAGTTAATATTTCACAATACAACTACTATGGAAATGTTTTGCATAGCTACACATATACAAACTATATTGAATTTCTTATCTCCCCAGTGGGGGTGGGTGAGGTGGGAAGAAGGGAAATAATCTGGAAATCCAAGTTTTAAAAACAAATGTTAAAAAGAAATTGTTTCTTTTTTACATGCAACTGGTAAATAAGATATACAGGCACTGGGGTATAGAAATCCATCTTGCCCTACAAGAAAGTTGCGGGGGGTGGGCGGAGAGATATAAGAGAGGACAAATTTTGGGAAGGGGTATTCAATAGACTTGCTATCTTGGGGTGGCTGTAGGAGAGAGATGGGGAGAAAATTTGTAACTTAAAATTTTGTGTAAATAAATGTTGTAAACTAAAAATAAATAAATGAAAAAAATTAGGAAAAATGTTAAAAAGAAATAATAAATAAAAAGTCTTCCCCAGAAAATCCACAGAAATGATGGGGAGTAAAACTCCAGTGTTATCATAAAAGATGTGCAGTGTAATGGGTTTTTATGTATTCTCATCCCATGATATTGACCAGAAGTATACACAAACATCCTTGGAAAAGATTAGTGAATTATTTCACCACCGGTAAAATGGTAGCAAAAAATATCTTTGAATCTTATAAAAAGTTTCAATTACTGTTACATATGTTTTCACCATTTTCCATTTATCTGAGCTAGAATTTTTATGTCTGCTTGCATTTGTTTGCCATTCTTAGTCTTCGCACAACAAATATGTTTAACACAAGCCTGTCAAACGGTCAACTGATATTGATATATCCTATGTTCTCAACTTTCATCTAACATTGATTCTAAAGCATCATATCCTGCTCCTGGGACTTTGATAGATGTATTTTCTTTTGCCTTGTTGGCTGCTAACCTCCAGACTCCCACTTGCTACCTCCTTGGCAAAAATGCACCAAAATGTTCCCCTTTCTCCTAAGGTGAATGTTATCAAACTTGGCAAAATGGAGTTTGATATTATTGCTAGAAATAGCAGCTTTATCAGATTATTTTTTAATCCACAAGGGGCTCAGAATGTCAGTGATAAGTAATTGAATCATCATTCCTAGAAATTCCATTTTCATTAAACACCTTCAAAACCACATTCCATACATTTCTGTAATCTCCATCCCTTGAGAATGAAATAGGAAAACAACTGGTATCAGAGGACTCAATGCCTATTAAGTATCTTAATCACAGTACATATTTCATAATCATTTAGCCTACTCTAACTGTTGATTTCTATCACTGAAAATGTTGATAACAAATAGTTATCAAGATATATTTTAAATATTCTTAAGCAACTGAAACAAAATATCTTTTATTACAGGTATTGTGAATACACATATAAATGATGTTCCACTAAAGCCCTATTTGAATGTCTCTTCATGTTGTGAGAAATAACCACAGATGCCAACAGAACCTGGGGTTTAGCAGGCTGTATACAGCCAGAGAGGCTTTGAATATGATTCTGGGGACAGACAAAGTCTCACAGTACTTTAGTTCAGAGAATTTATCCAAGGGACAATTTTCTAGAAGATGATGACTTCTTTTTTTGACCCAAAGTAATTGATTTTAAAAAAGTTTACATAAAGAATGAAGGCACTACAATTTGTGTTGGTAAAGGAAGTAAAAACAAGGGTGAATTCATGAGTCCATAATAAATTTAAGTATGTAGCTATTACCTTTATCTGTCCCAAAATTTTCATTGGAATATTTTAAATACACATTACTCCAAATCCACATTTTGTCACCGTTTCATAATACTCTAATTTTAATGCTTCTATCGTCTCCCACAATCTGTCATATCTTCTATCACCCCTCCCCCACCCCTTATCATATTCCTTTCCTCTCTTTCTTATAGGAAAAGATAAATTTCTATCCCAAATTGAGGGTATATGTTATTCTCTATTTTAGAGAATTGTGATGAGAGTAAGGTTCCTCCACTCTTCCTCAACTTCCCCCTCTTTGCTCCCATTGTAAGAAGTTTTGTTTTTGCTTCCTTTATGTGAGACAATTTATACCATTTTTACCTCTTTCTTTTTCTTTCTCCTGTAACGTTCTTCTCTCATCACATAATTTTATTTTTTAGATATCATCCTTTCATATTCCACTCATATCTGAGCCCTCTGTTGTATATTCTCCTTCTAACTACTCTAATAATGAGAAAGGTCTTAAGACACAAATATATCATCTTCCTATGTAGAAATGTCAGAAGTTTAAAATTATTAGGTCCCTTCTGATTTCCTTTTCTTGTTTACCTATTTATGCTTGTCTTGAGTCTTGTATTTGAAAGTCAAATTTTCTATTAAGCTCTGATCCTTTCATCAAGAATGCTTGAAAGCACTCTAAAGCCCATTTGTCCCCCCGATGGATGATACTCAGTTTTGCCAAGAAGATGATTCTTGGTCATAATCTGGACTTCTTTGTCCTCTGGAATATTATATTCCAAGTCTTCTGATTCTTTAATGTAGACACTGCTGCATCTTGTGCTATCCTGACTGTGATTCCACAATACCTAAATTGGTTCATTTTGTTTGTTTCTTTTTTGTGTCAATTTATATATTTTTTAATTTACAACATTCACTTGCACAAGTTTAAAATTCCCTCCCTCTCCTTGCCCTCCTCCCTACCTAAGATAGCATACAATCTGATACCATATTTTGACATTAGTTGTGGTATACAGAAGAATTAGAATGAATGGAAAGAACCATGAGAAAGAAAAACAAAGATAAAAAACAAACAAAAAAAGAAAATAGTCTGCATCCCTCTATATTCAGACTCCACAGTGTTTTCTCTGGCTATTGATGGCACCTTCCATCATGAGTCTCCTGAAATTGTTTTGAGCAAAGTCAGTCTTCACAAAGTATGGCTGTTACTGTGTACAATGTTCTTCTGGTTTTGCTCCCCTCAATTCAGTAGTAATTTATAAAAGTCTTTACAGATTTTTTTTTCCTAAAGTCTGTCTGTTCATAGTTTCATATAGCACAATAGTGTTTGATTACATTCATACAAGTTATTCAGCCATTCCCCAATTCATGAACATTCCCTCAATTTCCAATTCTTGGCCACCATAAAAAGAGGAACTATGAATATTTTTTGTTAATTTGTGGGTCCTTTCCCATTTTTATGATCTCTTTGAGATACAGCCCAAGAAGTAGTACTACTGGGTGAAAAGGTATGCACATTTTATAGGTCTTTGGGCATAGTTCCAATTTGTGCTCCAGAATAGTTGACCAGTTTACAACTCTACCAACAATTGAATTAGTGTTCCAATTTCCCCACATCTTCTCCAATGTTTATCACTTGACTGTTTTGTCATGGTAGCCAGTTTGATAGGTGTGATGTGTTTAAATTGGTTCTTTCTGACTGCTTGCAATATTTTCTCCTTGACCAGGGAACTCTCAAATTTGGCTATAATATTCCTGGCAGGTTTCATTTTGAGATTTTGTTCAGGAGTTAAGTGGTGGATTCTGTTAAATTCTATGTTGTTCTCAGTTTCTAGAATATCAGTGCAGATTTTCTTGATTTTTTTTGTTTGAATATTCTTTTGATCTATTATTCCCCAGTTGATTCATTTGTTTTTAGATTTGAACATTCATTTCCATAAGATTTTGAATTACAAATTTTCTATCCATTTTTCCTCTATCCCCCCACCCCAAGATAGTGAGTCCCCAAATCTGTTTTCTCTTATATCCTCTCCTATCCCTCCAAACTTTCTTATAGGGGAAGATGGATGTCTATACCCCAACATCTGTATATCTTATTTCGCAGTTGCGTTAAAAAAAAAAAATTTTAAATATACATTTGTTTCTAAAACTTTGATTTCCAGATTCTCTCCCTTCTTCCCTCATCACTAACCCCACTGGGGAGAGAAGCAATTCAACATAGGTTGTACATATGCAATTATGCAAAAGGTTTCCATAGTACTTATATTGCGAAATATTAACTGTATTTCCCTCCATTCTATCCCACCCTCCACTTATTCTATTTTCTACTTTAACCATATCCTTTTTCAAAAGTGTTTGCTTGTAACTACCTGCTTCCTAATCTGTCCTTTCTTCTATAATCCTCTCTCTTATCCCCTTCACCCCTACATTCCTGTAGGGGAGTTGTGCAGCTATTTTCAGAGATACTTCTAGGGACTTCTAAATTTTCATTTTTCTTCAAGGTTTTATAATCAAAAGAGAGGTGTTTACTACTGCACTGTGTGAGTGACCACAAGCACTTTTTTCTGCTTTGAAACTGCCACAAGCTCCAACACATCAATGCTCATCCTCACCCCAGGACCACCACTGGGGATTTTGACCCTGATCTAGGCACAAGTAAAGTAAGAGAATCCTGTCTCCATGCCAGCAAAGATATCCCTATAATTCCTGTCTCATCAGCTCTTCAATCCCCCCACGATCTCAGGGCTGAGAGCTCCAGAAGCAGATGTAGCCACCACCACCCTTGCACTGGGGCTAGAACATGCTCTTATCTTACCCAGGCTTAACAGGCCTTTCCTACATACCTTCTAAGTTTTCTTTGGCTTTTGTGAATTAAGAACTCTGGAAACTGCTATGGCTGCCAGTGATTCAGTCACCTGAGGCCAGCTCCAGGTTTGCTCAGCATGGTCTGTGCTGGCATGTCCCATGCTAGACTGCTCTCCTCTCTCATACTCATGCAACAAAACTTTTCTATCACCCTTTCAGATTTTCTTGGGCTCAAAATTTGTTTAACTCTGTTACTTTATGGGTTCTGCTGCTCTAGAATTTGCTTAGACTCATTTACTTAGAAGAGTTCTGACATAATACTTTTTAAGATCAGAGCCTAGAAGCCAAATTACCTATTATCCAAGAGCAGGGTCCTTTAATGTAAATCATGCTGGATTCCTCAAAAAGATCAAAATGGTCCAGTTATCTAATTTCTCAGGTATATTTTCAGGTATATGATCTCTAAACGCCTATTTATAACTCAGTAAATAAATTCTGGAAAACTGCTGAAGCATAATAGTCCTTTCCTAGACCTTTAAAGGAAATTCTCAGGTCTTTCATACAATAATAGGAATATTCATTTTATAAATAAATTCCATGTAATAGTCATGAATACTGCACACTTAGTATTTTGGATGTCAAGTCACTATTCATAGTAAACATTGCTACTGATCCAAAGCAAAAGTTTCAGAATGGATAATCCAAACTGAAGAGCAAATGATTATCAAAATAATGTCTAAAAACGGGAGATTTCTTGACTATATCTCAAAATATATGAACAAGTTTCTGACAATGATAACAATACATTTAATATGAGTATTGAAAATTTAATTTGTAAAAAGCCTAAAGATCTTTTTATTTATGATAAACAGAAAAAGCAAAGAAGGTGGGGGAAAATGACTCTCCACTGATATATACCAGACTAAATACAGAGAATAACTACATTACCAGAAGATTAGTTGAATAGAAACCTCTAATTTCACAGCAAACAAAAATCTAACATACAGAGCCATAATCAAGTGCTCGATTAATAGGCAATTTATTAAGAGCTTACTATATGCTATTAACTGTGCTAAGAACTGTGGATAAAAATACAAGGAATTGATTCCTACTGACAAGGAGCATATATTCTAATAGTAGGGAAAGTTCTCTCTCTCACTCTCTCTCCCTGTATACACGTATGTGTGTGTGTATACACATACATACATACATACATAAACGCATTTACATATATGTGTGTATGTATATATAAATTATATGTATAATATAAATTATGCTATAAACAAAATAAATACAAAAAGAATATATACCAATGAATACAAGATAGTTTGGAAAAGAATGACTTCCCTTCTCTCCCAGTTTGGAGCAGGAGAGGTACCAGGAAAGATTTTATGTAGAGGACAATGTTTGAGCTCTGTTTTAAAGGAAGAGAAGAATTCTGTGTGACAGAGGTTAGGATGTTCATTTCAGTCCCATAGCATACCCATTAGAAAGAACTGGAAATAGGAAGAGTGATTTGTGGGAGGAAGAAAAAGAAAACCAGTTTGACTGGATTACACAACATAGGAGTGCAAGTGTTATCTAAAAAGACTAAGGTGCTTAGTTGTGTTTAGGTGATGAAATATCTTTAAAAGCTAAATAAAAGAGCTTATGTTTTACCTGAGAAGTAATAGGAGCCATTAGAGTTGGATAAGTAGAGGAACCTAAGGAAAGGAATCATAGGACACACACACACATGCACACACATATACATATACATATGTCTTAGGTATATATGTGTATGTATATGTATCTATATACTTAGGTGTGTATGCATATGTGTAGAAATATCTTGAGTGGTTTCTTAAGCCAAGTCTAAACTGTTTAGACACAGTAGCCCAAGAAAGTATGATGTATAAACATGGTCCAGGTGTGATTGTTAAGCAATCTGTTTATTGATACCATGAGCAAGGTTTTTATAGAGAAATAAAACAAAGAAGGTAATTATAGGTCAATTTTGGTTTCCTTAATACTCTTTGTTCAGTAATAAGATACTAAGTAGTGATGTCAATCACCAGGCCTTGAAGAAAACCAGGTTCCAAAGGATAGTATCTAAAAATGTATAAAAGGCAGCTAACATCTCCTGGCAGTAATCCCAGATCGGGGTACCTTCCTGGATCACAGGATATCAGAAAGGCTCTGATAACAGCTGCTTCTCAGGGGATAAAATCAAGACCAGTTCCCTTAGATTGGCCATAGTGAAAGCCTGGAGAAAACTTATCTAGGCCCAGCCTGATTCCTGGATCAAATGTTTTGGCTCCCTTCATCTCCCCCTTTCTTACAAAATAATTTAAGGACATATACCTCAGTGTCTAAAGCCATGACATCACAGGACATCATTTGTAATAATACATAGCACAATTATACAGAAAATTACTATAACAATCAATATAGGAGCCAAGTACATACCAAGAACCAGTATGTTCTGAAATGGAAAATTTTCTTCAAAGTGCCAAATTATTGTCTTTGCTACTTCTTCTGGGTCAATCCCAGAGACCTCACTGTGTTCAATACCTTAGCTAATCTGATGGAAAACTTTTATTTCCAATGGTGATATTGGAATCAAGGTTTGCTCCCATTAAGTGGGCTCTAATCCTGTCCCAGGTAATGATGGTCTGGGAGGAGTAAGATAATCTGAGGGTGACACAAGTAGATATACATCTGCCACTTGTAGAGAAAATAAAGTCTTAAGGTGGCTACCTCATCTCCTATATGTGGTATAGACTGTTCTAATTTTTCAATTTTAGTCTGGGTATCCTGATTGATTTTTTTTTCTGTACTTGAAGTGCTTCAGATAAAAAAAAATTGCTAGTTCTACAGCATGCTGAAAAGTATGAACGGTGGATTGTAAAGATATAGCTGAAAAATTTAACAATGTAAACTAAAATACTAAATAATAGTAGCTCTATGAAATGCTTTTTTATGTTTTAAATCCTCACTGATCAAACTAAGCTATGCTGTACGCTATGCTCTTCAGCATATTGGTACCAAGTTTGAGATACATTAGTGGGGAAAGACAGTAAAAAAACGATGATAACATATTGATGACCTTAGAAATACATGGTGTGAGATTACAATTTCTACAAGTAATGTTCCAATATAAATCCTTACCCTAAAAAGTTATATTCATACATCTGAGTTAATAATGATTTCAAAGATACAAAGAAATAATACAATAATCAATACAGGTAAGATATGTTAAACCATAGACATCAAATTGAAAGGAGATAACTTTAACAATGCTGATGATATTGTGTTGCAATATTCCTGGATCAATTTCAGAGCAATGACTATTCTGGATGTTTTCTGATATAATTTGTAATATTTAAAATCATCCAAAGCACCAAGAAGTTAGGCATATATTTTGTCCAAAAGACATTAGAATCAGAGCTAATATATGGGTAAAGGAGTTACACAACTATATGCATATACATAATCACATCTAAGTAATAGTTGAGTTTTAAAGCTTTTAACACATAACCTAAAATATAATACTAATGGTTTTAATACATTGACCTTATACAAAAAGTCCTTATCTAATATCATGTAGTGTCTTAAAGGCTACAGAAACATTTTATGAAAGTCCATTAACACATTGTAAAGTTTTTGGATTTTTCTAAGTAGAGAAATTGTAGACATAGTGGTTGAAATTATCCATAATAGTACAATAATAGTAGGGCAGTGAGTCTAGGAACAAGAAATCTGACAAGAATAACAAGTCTAACAATAAATCTGGCAATGACAAGACCTTACTCCCCCTTTTCTGAAAGATTAGAAATTTTATGTAGTGTATGTCCCCCTGATGTATGATACCAAATATGAATTAAATTTACTGGAAAAGGTAAAAAATATAAATTAAGAGCAAAATTGATGCAAATAATAATCCATACATAGGGATAAATGTATCCATAATTACATGGGTTTCCAGCTAATATTCTTCACCAATTTATTCACAGATTGAGCAATTGTGTATCACTTAGTAAGCAAATAAAAGACATGGTTGCTGATATTAAGAGGGAAGCTATGTCAATTAGTCCTGTGATTAAAAGTCCAGAAATCACTTTTTTCTAAGGGTGGTTCTGCTAATATGTTGTGTAAGAGGATGTTAAGCAGGTAATACGCCATTGGAGGGTAGTATTATCTTGTGAAAATGTGAGACACTAGGTCACTTCTTCTTGGGCTGTCTTTGTGCAAGGGGTCTCCTGATCCTTTTTCTCTGGATTCTCTGCATTTGCAAGGTGGGTCCTGAAATTCCAGTGCTTGCATTCTCACAGCAGCATTTGATAAAAAGCAGAGCCACATCCCTCATAGCCAAAGGTCAGGCCCTACCCAGTTTTTCTTTGGGGAATTCTCCACAGGGAGTGTACCTTTTCAAACTGTTTTTTTTTTTTTTCCTTGCTGGTGTAAACTCATTTTTAGTGATGTTTAAAAAATTTAAAGTGTATAAGGCAGTAGCTAATTGCCTTTGTCATGTATTGGTCCAAATCCCTCCTTTTTATTTTTGTAAATAGGTTTTTCTTATAAAAAAGCTGGGGATAGGAGACAGAATGTCAAGTTTAAGTAATAGCTATGCCAGTTTGTCTAGAGGAGCATCATTAATTAAGTATGGCATGGTAATTTTGTAGTAGAATGGATAAAGTTTTAAAGGCTGAACTTAGGATCTTATTTCATCTGTCAATATAGCTTGACCAGTGGGATTATGAGGGTTACACCTGTATTTAATTTTATTAGAAAGATGTTCACAAAAAGATTGAAATGATTTGCTAGTGTAGGTGACAGCATTAACAGTTTTCAATCGTTTTAGAACATCCATAGAAGCAAAAGACTGTAACATCTGGTTAATTACATTTTTTACTGCTTCCCCAGTCTGAAGGGAAGGTGGAGGAGTAATACAGATAACACACTGAGGGCAGTTCTTAATGATCTGTGTAGGCTGTCCCCTAGTAACATGGAATAATTTACCTAGAGTACATGCATTTTGATGAAAATAAGAATAAGATAATGTAGTGCTAAGAATATTTGGGGAAAAAACTTGGAAAAACTTGAACTTCTGATTAATAATCACATTATTTAGATATAGACGCCTAGGAAGTAAAGAATAAATATAAGTAGTGGCCTCCATCTTATAAAAGCTTATAGCTTCTGAAATGGGTTAAAAAGATCTGTATTCTGAGAGTGTTTAACTCAGTAATGTAAATTATGTTAGCATATGTACACTGAATATTTGCTATCTGATTCAATATTGAAGGGAAAAGAAAAAATCAAT
>JAQQSV010022770.1:0-10512 GCA_028646515.1 Pseudochirops corinnae
GAGCTGGGAGGGCCCTTAGAGCACAGGATGTCAGAGCTGAGAGGGCCCTTAGGATACAGAATGTCAGAGCTGGGAGGGCCCTTAGGATACAGGATGTCAGAGCTGGGAGGGGCCTTAGAACACAGGATGTCAGAGCTGGGAGGGCCTTAGAACACAGGATGTCAGAGCTGGGAGGACCCATTTAAATGACCAAATGTCAGCTAAAAGGAATCTTAGAATATAGAATGTCAAATGAAGACAGGGCTTACCTTACAGATTTTACAGATGAGACAGCTGAGGGTCAGATAGAGGGAATTACTTTTCCAAACTCATGGTCATTCACCCTGGGAATAGAGCCTCCCCTCAGCCCCCCCAAGCTACTGTGGAACTCCTTCAGTGAGGGCATGAAGCCCCAAGTCAACCCTTGTTTGTGGCTCCCTCCCATCCTGCTATGAGGAGTCAGATGGGGAAGAAAAGAGAACACCAGAGGAGGAAAGGATGCCAGAAATGGTCTTTTCCTTTTGCCTGGCTGGAGAACTAAACAAACAGGAGTGTGGGCAGAAGTTAGGTAGGCAATAGCTTACCCTGGCATCAGGCAAGGATGGAAGTCCTTACCTATGCAACTGCAGGTCAGCCATGCCCATCAGAAATAGTCTCCGGCTGCCTTAATGAGGGCCTAGCGCTCTGCCACCTGTGCTCCTGCCAGAGGGGGGCTGGGTCCATCTGCTCCATCAGCCTCCTTTCTACAGGGAGTCCCTGGCACCACTCCTCCTCCCTGCCTACCAGTGTGCTACAGAACATCAGTAAGCAGGGAAGAGCCTTGGATACAACTCAGCTATCCTGAGCCCCAGCTCATCGCTCAGCCAATGGAGGCCCTTCTTCCAGTGTCGTCCGCTTGTCCGGTAGCTGCTGACCAGGGCTGTCCATCAAGTGCAGCCTGAGCTCTTGCCAAAGAACTCTGCTTCTGTTGTGCACTTTACATTTCTCCTCCTTGCTTAGCCTCCTGACAGCCCTGGGGAGGGGAGGGGAGGAAGGGCAGGGGTACTACTCTAATAGCCCTGTCTTGCAATGGAGACAACTGGGGTTCAGAGAAGGCCAGTGATTTTTCCAAGTTCAAACAAGGAGTTAACCCCAGAGCTAAGATTAGAACTCAAATCCCTTGACTTCCAGGTGGGGCTCTTTCCATATGATGGGTAGGGATGCCTAAGCATCTCTGACCTAGAGCAGATCAGACTCATTTTTTCTCTCTGTAAAATGCTGGAATTGGACTCTTGGGCTTCCAAGCTCTGACATCCAGTGTTCTAAGGGCCCTCCCAGCTCTGACATCCCATGTTCTAAGGGTCTTTGCAGTCATTCTGACCTCATAGCATCACAGAACCTCAGGGCTTCTAAGGGTTCCAGAGGCCCCCAGTTTACCCCCTGCCCACCTTTAGAGGCACAACCTCTTGACATCCCCACTGAGTGATCATCTAGCCTTTGTCTGATGAACTTAAGTGAGGTAGAACCCACTGCTTGCAGAGTTCTGTTGAGTCTCCTTGTTTTGACCTCTGCACCCCCTCCGTCTCTCTGCGCACAGGGCTACCACCCCAATTCTTAGAACCATAGATTGTGAGATGGAAGAGACCTTCCGGGTCAAAGGTTCTTCACCTGAGGCCCATAGGCTCATGGATGTATTTCAGAGGATTTGTGAATTTGGATGGGAAAAAAAATCTATGTTTTCAATGACATCTGACTGAGATTCAGCATTCCCTTTAATAATTTAAAAACTTCCTTCTGAGAGGGGGTCCGTAGGGGTCATCAGATTTCCAAAGGGGTTCACAACACAAAAAAGTTAAGAGCCCATGATCTAGGTCATGAAATTCATCCTCTTTATTTACCGTCTATTTAGTGCCTATTTACAGAGGCACAGAGGTTCAGGGGTTCGCCTAGGTCACAAAGGTAATGAGTGGTAGATATAGGATCTGAAGATGCAGTCAGGTGGCACCATTGTGCACAGAACACCAGGCCTGGAGTCAGGAAGACTCATCTTCCAGAGTTCAAATCTGGCCTCAGACACTGCCTAGCTGTGTGACCCTGGGCAAGTCACTTCACCTTTTTTTGCCTCAGTTTCCTCATCTGTAAAATGAGCCAAAGAAGGAAATGGCCAACCACTCCAGTATCTCTGCCAAGAGAACCCAAAATGGGGTCGCAAACAGTCAGACATGACTGAAAACCAAATGGGATCTGAACCCAGGTCTTCCTTGGATTCTATATCCAGCATTATTTCTGATTCATAAATCTGAGTATTTGCTTTCAAAGCTCAGCTTAGGGTCAGTTCTGGCCTTCTTTACCTCTCCTAATTGCTCTCCTTGCCTCAGGTCTGTTGTCTCTCTCCAATCCATCCTCCATCCAGTTGCCAAGGTGACATTTCCAAGGCCTGGGGCTGACCTTGTCACTCCCTTGCCCAACCCCGGTGGCTCCCCATTACCTTTAGGATCAAACACACTCTGTTTGGCATTTAACGACTTGGCCCTCACCTTCCTTTCCAATCTACTCTATGTCATTCTCCTTCATGACTATCCAGTGCTGTTCCCCACACACCTCCTGTTTCTCCATATGCTTCTACTGGCTGAACCCACTCCTCCCTCACCTCTCACTCTTCAATCTAGTTTCCTTCAAAACAGTTCAATGGAGCCTCTCTCTTATCCTTCCCCTGCCCCCCAAGCTCCTACTGCCTTTCAAATTCCTCTATTATTATCATATATAATTTGTATTGTTTCATATGTGATTTTATATACAGATGTTGTCTCCTCAATAGAATGGAAACTCCTTGAGGTCAGGGCTGTTTTATTTTTGTCATAGAAACCCTGGTGCTTAGCACATAGTAGGAACCAATAAATGCTGATGGAGACTAACTGAGGCAGCTCATTCTTTAGGTGCATTTGAAATCTTTCTCTTTGCCACTTCGACCTCATCCTTCTAGGTCTTCCCTCTGGGGCCAAGCAGAACAGGATTAATCTCCCTTTCCTATAACAGCCCTTCAAATACTTGATATCAATGTCCCTCCTAAGTCCACTCTTCTCTTGGCTAAATATCCTTTGTTCCTTCATCGGTCTAAGGGTCAATTCAATTCAATAAACATTAATTAAATACCTACTATGTGCCACTTCAACTGACTAAGGTTCAATTCAATAAACATTAATTAAATGCCTACTATGTGCCATTTCAACTTACTAAGCTTCAATTCAATAAACATTAAATACCTACTATGTGCCTCTTCCATTTACTAAGCTTCAATTCAATCCAATCAATAATTAAATACCTACTATGTGCCACTTCAACTTACTAAGCTTCAATTCAATAAACATTAATTAAATGCCTACTATGTGCCACTTCAACTTATTAAGCTTCAATTCAATAAACACTAATTAAATATCTACTATGTGCCTCTTCAATTTACTAAGCTTCAATTCAATCTAATCAATAATTAAATACCTACTATGTGTCACTTCAACTTACTAAGCTTCAATTCAATAAACATTAATTAAATGCCTACTATGTGCCATTTCAGCTGACTAAGCTTCAATTCAATTCAATAAACATTAATTAAATACCTACTATGTGCCACTTCAACTTACTAAGTTTTAATTCAATAAACATTTATTAAAAGCCTACTGTGTGCCAGGCACTATGCTGAGTGATGGAAATACAAATAAGAAAAAAGAAATGGTGTCTGCCCTCAAGGAGCTTACAGTCTAATGAGGGAAGACAACCCCAGAAAGGAAGCTGAAAAGGGGAGGAGGGGAAGGCACCAGGGAATAGTTGACACGGGGGCATGGTGTTCAGTGGAGTGGAAATCCAGCAGAGTCTCTGGTGGAAACATGAAGCATTATAGTGAAAGTTCTGAGCGTTCTAAGAAGGAAGGATTTGGGAGGCATGGCCTGCTCTCCACTCCCGCCCTGCAATCAGAGGGAAGGTGGGACTTGGGGTAAGTCAAGAAGGTACTGAGTGTCACAAACTGAGTCAGTCTGCACGGTAATGAGATCCCCCATGACCAGCTTACCCTGGAGGGGGCATATGGTCCATGGAGTCAAAGCCAAGCAGAAGTGCTGATGGAAAATGGATAAATACCCAACACGGACTTTCTCTGTTCTAAGATTTCTTTCAACTGATAATCCTATGTTCTAGGTCAGTCAGTGAACAAGCGTTATTTATTAAACACTGACTATGGGCCCACTACTGTGTGAAGCTCTGGGGATACAAGGAAAAGCAAAGGAAAATGCCCAAAACCCTCCCACTCCTTGCCCTTCAGAGGCTTACATTCAGCTGGGGGAGGGGGAATGACAATATGAAAATATCTGGGTACATACAGAATGTATACGGTCAGAATGGAAGGTCATTTTGGAGGAGAAGGTGCTAGAATTGGAGGTGGAATGGGATGGGAGGGTGGGAAGCTCCTCTTACAGAAAGTGAGATTCAAGGCCCTCCTAGCTTAGACATTCCTGGCCCTAAGCCCCACCCAACTCTCACACTGTACTCTCAGGGGTGGGGAACCTCTGTGACCCTCTGTCTAGGTCCTCAGGGGTGGCCCTTTGACTCCGCAGAAGTTTGGATTCAGTCAAAAGGCCACACTTGAGGACCTAGAGGGCCACTTATGGCCTTGAGACTGCAGGTAACCCACTCTTGGTCTAAGGTTGCTTCTACCTGTAACATTATGTTCTTAAGCCCTTCCCCAGCCCTGACATTCCATGTTCTAAGCCGCAGTGGTTCTCAACCTTCCTAATGCTGCGACCCTTTAATACTCATATGTGGGTGTATCTGCATGTGGGTGGACCCACCTGGAGATGGATAGAGGAGCCATGTCTAGGTTCCTAAGACCACTGGAAATATGTGTTTTCCCAATGGTCTAAGGCGACCTAAAGGGGTCGCGACCCACAGTTTGAGAACTGTGGGCCTTTCCACCTGTAACATTGTGTGGTTCTAATAGTCTTCTGGGTTCCATTTAATCTAATTAAAAGTACTTTGAAAATGTTTCGTGGCCCAATGGGCCAGAAGTGGCATGACTTGTCCAAGGTCATATAGTGAGAACTGGGGTTAGACTGTGAGGCCTCTCTTTGGGGTTCTGCTTCTGAGACTGCTAGAGGCTGAGGAATGCCCCCAGCTGCCAAAGGATTCAAAAGTTGGGAGCCTGGTCAGGGGAGGCAGCTCCATCAATACTTCTTGCTCTAGCTTCCCCCTCAATTCATCAGTCCTACCCCCCAAATCTCACCAGCCCCTCATTGAAACACAAAAGTGTCCTGAATCCCTTCATGTAGAACCCCATCATCTCCAATGCAGAGGAGTCAAGCCACCTCACGAAGGTCACCCAACATGTCAGTAGTGGAGTTGGGGGTCCAGAGCCTGGACTGTCCCCAGGCTCTACTCACCTTAGCACCTATGTGTCCTTGAGCAGGCAACTTGCCCATTTGGGGGTTCAGCTTCTTCTTCCTAAAAACAAAGAGGTCAGAAAGGAATGATTTCCCTCAATTCTCATCAGCTTGGAATCCTAGAGGGCTGGAGCCTACGGTGGTGCTAACCACTTGACTCTTCTGCCTCCTACCAGGCCCCACCACACCCCTTGCTCCCCTGCTTCTGATTTGTTCCTCCTTTCAAGAATCCAATTAGTTTGCAGGGCTTTTGTTTAACATTTACAGGGAAGGGTTTAAATTGGAATAGGAATTAATTGTGAAGGAGAAGCACTGGCCTGTGCTGGCACTGGTGACAGTTATACGGGTTGATTCCCATCCAGCAAACAGGGCTGCTATTAAGCATTTTATGTTATGCTTTGTGTGTTCAAAAAACTCTTCACGGCCCTTCAAATGACAGTCCTGCACTCTGGAGGGACTGAGGACCTGGGGTGGGAAGGGGGGATCATGGGAGAATACCAGGCTTCTTCTGGCCCTGGAGGGGAAACTGAGCCTTAAAAGGCCATGTGACTGGGAGTACACTCTGCGATCTCCCTTTGGGGGTTCTGCTGAAGCCTTCTAAGCCCACTTGAAAGTGAAATTTGGTGCAGAGAGCATGGTCACAGGGTTAACAGACACCCCCAGATCAGGGGTCTGTAGCCTATTTTTGTAAAAAGGGGGCATGCTCTTTTTCTCCCTCTCCTTAAGGTTTCAAGATTATTGGGTGGGATATGGGGTGCTAATGGTGATATCTTCAGGGAAGAGGGGGAGGAGGGCGATGCTGTAGCCCCTCCTTTCCTTCTGGGACCCCAGGCAAAGAGCAGAGAGGAGAGACAGCTGATTGCAGAGAGGTGGATTGCAGCTTGTGGTTGGATTCTCTGACCATCCTTATGATAGGTCAAAGGGTCACATTGGCCTAGAACTGGAAAGAAACCTCGAAATCAAGTCTAACATGCCCATTTTGCAGATGAGGAAGCTGAGGTTCTCAGAGGTCAATGACCTCAGATTATAGGATCATAGTTTTTGAGATAGATGAGGCCATAGGAGCCACCTGGTACAACTCCTCCCTCATTTTACAGGTGGGCAAAATGAGTCCTAAGGTGACTTTCACAAGGCCACCCCAGGAGTAAGTCGCAGAAGTGGGATTTGAATCAGGAGGAAACCATTCAGACACTCCTGATGGTTCTATCACAGAAGCACAGCGTTGAAGCTGAAAGGCTCTTGGACGTCATCTGGTCTTTTCACATATGAGGAAACCAAGGACCAGGGCAGGGAAGTGAAGCGACTTGGCCTGTGGTCACACAGGGAGCAGGGGGGCTGGTGGTGGAATTTAAATTCAGGTCCCCTGACTGTACATGTTATACTCATTCCACTGTATCTACTGATCATCCCTCCCTTCCCTCACTGCGAAAATCTCATCCTGTACCCTCTTGTCTGAACTGCCTGGTTGTAGTGAGGACCTGACCCAGGTATCCCCACATGAAACGAGGATGGCTGATGAGAATCCAGGGTGACCTGGGTGCCAGGTGTGGGGGTGGCCCTTCAAAGGACTATCTAAGCAGGCTTCTTAGCCCTGGACCTGTGAACTTGGTTTAAAAAAATTGGATAATTTTAGGTGGCATGGTGCATAGTGTAGACTGAGCCTACAGTCAGGAAGACTCCTCTTCCTAAGTTCAAATCTGGTCTTGCATACTTCCTAGCTGTGTGACCCTGGGCAAGTCACTTCACCCTATTTGCCTCAGCTTCCTCATCTGTCAAATTAGCTGGAGAAGGAAATGACAAACCACTTCAGTACCTTTGCCAAGAAAAGTCCAAATGGGGTCATGGAGAGTTGGACATGACTGAAACCAATGAACAACAACAAAATTTCAACATCCCTGGAAAAGAAAAACAAAATCCTGGTAACAAATACACACAGACAAGCAAAATGAATTCACATACTGGACATTTCTAAAACTATATTTGTCATTCTGCACTTTGAACCTTGAACCTTGAACCCCTCGGTCAGAGGGCAGGGGCCATGTTTCAACATCAGCCCTCTGCAATCATGATCAATTATGTTGATCAGAATTCTCAAGTCTTCCAATGCTGTTTTCCTTTACAATGTTATTTTTATGGTTTAAATTGTCCCTGGGTTCTGTTCACTTCAATCTGCATCAGTTCATATAAGTCTTACTAGGTTTCTCCATCAGTCAAGCTGTGTTAAGTGCTGTGGATACACCTGTGGGAAGTAGAAACTGTCTTTACTTGTGAGGAGCTCTCATTGTATTGGGGAAGACAATATGCAAACAACTGTATGAATTAGATACAAATTGAAGGCACTGCCATTAAGGGGAAGCAGGAAAATCTTTTTTCGGAAATGGGATTTTAGCTGAGACTTGAAAGAAATTAGAGAAGCGATGGGGCAGAGGTGTGGAGGGAGAGAATTCCAGCATGGGACAACAGCCAACGAAAATGCCCAGGGTTTGGAAATGGAGAGTCCAGTCCAAGGAAGTATATGGAGAGGAGTACAATGTAAGAAGATTGTTACAAAGGGAGTTGGATGCCAAACAAATGAATAAATATTGGATCTTGGAAATGATAGGGAGCCAGTGGTGGTTATTGAGTGAGTGTGTGTGTATGTGTGTGTGTGTGTGTGTGTGTGTGTGTGTGTGTGAGAGAGAGAGAGAGACAGAGAGACAGAGACAGAGAGAGAGAGAGAGAGAGAGAGAGAGAGAGAGAGAGAGAGAGAGAGAGATGGTCAGACCTGAGCTTTAGGAAGATTACTCAGGAAGTTGAGTAGGGGATGAATTAGAATGAGGAAAGTCTCCTCTGAAGCTTCTCCTTTTGTAATTTTTTATGGCAAAATAATATCCAATTACTTTCACATGCCATAATTTGCTCATCTATTCTCCAGCGGATGGGCACCTCCTTAGGTGAGGACTTTACATTCTAATTGAGGGAGATAACTCATAGAAGGGAGTATTGATTTTGGAAGGGAGTTTTGGTCTGGGAATCAGAGAGACGGTAAATGGAGCAGTAGGAGAGTCCATCAACGTCCCTTTCCAGAGGCTATGGGAATGGTTGATTTAGTTACAGTTCTCAGACAAAGAGATGGAAAGGAGGGAGAGACTCAGGATGTCCACAGTGGCAGGCGGGTAGGTGGAGAAGCTGGTGCAGAGCTGTGTGCAGAGCTAAGTGGCAGCTTCTCCTGGAGTTCCCATCTGGAAGATGGAGAAACAGTAGAAGCAGGTGGGAAATGACTGGGATAAAGTCTCTTCATGGATGGAAACATGGATGAAATCACATTGAGAGTTATCTGTATTAGCACCCCTCCCCCATGTCATCCCTCTGTCCATACCATCTGACACTTTCTAACCAGCCCAACTTCCATCCACTTCACTGCTAAGGACCAACAGTATTGACCTCAATCCTTGTTTCTATGATTCAAAGCCCTTTGGCTTGGCGGGCCTGGTTATTTCCTCCCTCCTTCCCCCGTATCACATTTCCTCTCGGAAGAGTGAGGAGGGGTCATTAGGGAAGTCTTGGGGATTTATTTGCCGGCGTCTCTGAGAAGTCAGATGAGCTGCCCACAAGTGACCCAACCATCAGGGCCATCCATCAGCAGTTTTCAGAGTCAGGATTGGAACCCTACCTGTCTCAGGGCTTGGCACCCCATCCACTGCCCTGAAGCTGCTTCTGCAATAACAACAGTAATAACAGTCTCGATGACCCCTTGCACTGGTGTGGGACTTTATACTTTCCAAAGATGTTCGGAGTAGCCAGTAACCTCAGTCACTCTCCATCGGGGAGAAACCCAGCTGCTGAGCTACTCAGGGCAGCCGTGTCTTAAGACAACCTAAGCTGAAGACGGGGCTGCTTAATTTATTTAATCAATTCCAGGGCCCATGGGCTGGAAAAAGGATAAGGCAGGATATTAAATCTGTCGCCCTCACCAATCTGTCACCCAGATGTCAGAGTACATTGATTCTCCTACTCCTGCCTTTATTAACTGTCTCGTCCTCAGGGCCTTTGCCTGGTCAGGCTGCTAGTGGCAAGTGGTGGGAAGGGAAGGGAGAGATGATAAGGCTTGGGGAGGGGGGAAGTGACCCTCCTAGGAAATGTACTATAGGTCTTTTCTAGAGATTGGAAAGCAAAAAGCAGATACTCTAGTCCTGTGAACAGGGCATAGAGACCTGGTTTCCTAGCTAGGGACCCAGCTTGTATCTTCAAAAGGCTTAGCAGGAGATTTCCTGGGGAAATGAGAGGGCTGGCATTATTCTGAGAGGCGGCCATGTTTTAGAGGGCAGAGAGCTAGCTTAGTACTCAAGAAACCTCTGATACATACTCATTGCATGAGCCTGGGAATGCTCTAAGCTCTCAGTATCCACAGCAACTCTGTAAGACCAGACCTTGCCAAGCAGGGGCTGCCCTGCATTGGCAGAGGGGGTCTCCTCATCTAGGCTGGGTCTTGAGATTGTTGGCATCACAGGTTTAGTCCCCCTTAATGGAGGTTCAATGCCCCCATTATTCTTCCAAAGCGTGACCCCACTGCCCACCTCAGACTGAAACTACTCAACCAGGCTTCTATCCAAAAGATTGGAAAGAAAGTAGAACTCCAGTGGAATTTTCATTGGCATGGAAAAGAAAGAGTCCTCCAATTAGAGCGAGAACACATCACTTCCTAGTTGTGTGTGTTACCTTGGATAAATCACTTCCCCTGCATGGGTCTGTTTCCTCATCTGTAAAATGAAGATAGAAAGAGAATCCTTGAATATTAGAGCTGGAAGGATGATGGGGCCATCAATTTAGAGCTGGGAGGGACCTCGGAGGTCATCATATCCAGCTCCCTCAGGTTATGGAGGCTCAGAGAGATCAAGACGTTTGCCCACGGACCCATGGCTAGGAAGTGGCAGAGCCGGGAGTCCCACCTGGCTTCTTTGACCCCAGGCTCACTGTGTCGAAAGGATAGTCCCCAGAGCCCTCACTTCCTTACACTGCCTACCTCATGAGATGGTTGTGGAGGATTGAATGAGATAATGCATAGAAAGAGTTTTGTAACTCTCAGTGTGCTATCTCTGTCTCTGTCTCTCTCCTTCCCTCCTTCCCTCCCTCCCTCCCTCCTCCCCCC
>JAQQSV010022771.1:0-10512 GCA_028646515.1 Pseudochirops corinnae
GACATAGGAGAGAATAGATTGGGGGTGGGGGATACACTGGGATGGCTGTTTTGGGGCAGAGGGTAGGGGAAAGATGGAGAGAAAATTTGTAGCTCAAAATTTCATGGAAATGAATGATGTAAAATAAAATAAAATTTAAAAAAATTTTAAAAAGGCAAAAAAATAAAAAATAAAAATAAATGACAAACAGGATGCTTTCAGAAAAACCTGGAAAGACTTACATGAATTGATGCAAAGTGAACTGAGCTAAACCAGGAGACGACTGTACACAGGAACAGCAATATTATGATACAATGTTTAACTGCAAATGACTTAGCTATTCTCAGAAATACAATGATCTAAGACAATTCAGAAGGACATAGAATGAAAAATGCTACCCACTGCCAGAGAATGAACTGATGGAGTCTAAATGCAGATCAAAGCACACTTTTTTATTTTTATTTTTCTCAGTGGTTTTTTTTGGTCTGTATTTTTTTTCACAACATAACTAACGTGGAAATATGTTTTGCATGGCTGCACATGTATAACCTATATGAAATTGTTTGCCTTCTCAATAAGAGGGATAGGAAGAAGAGAGTTTGGAACTCAAAATTTTAAAAAAACAAATGTAAAAATTGTTTTTACACATAATTGGGAAAAACATTAAATATATATCAAACTTAAAATGTGTGGGAGCCTCAATATCTTGATCCATCTGTCCATGTGGGTTAGACTAGTTTTCCTTAAACAACACTGAGACATTCTTTAAGACTTGCTTGGCTCAGAAGAGTAAGGGCACAGACTGAGGACTAGAGAAGCCTTCAGATGCTTATCTGGGAGGTCTGAATGGGAGTTGCACTCAGCTAAACCCACTCAAGGGGTTTTGAATCCCTATTCTTGTTGAAAATCCTTCTGTAGCTTTAACTAAGTAAATTTCCTTTTGTTAACACAGGAATGATCTACTAGTGTCTTATTTTGTGCCAATATAAAACCTGAACTACCATGAGATTAGCCTGAGTCAAGCCCAGACCAGCACAACGTGGCAGTACAAACATTGCCCTATCAATATTTGTCTCCTTCAGAGCTGCCCCTCCAGTGTCATCTTTGTATTTGCTGAAAAGTTTCATGGATGCTCTTTTCTTGCCTTTCTTCCCTTTTTTTTTTAATAACACTATCACTGACTGCCACCTTCCCTAACTCCCCAACTAGCACTCTTCAAATAAAATCTCTCCCTTTTGTTGAATGGTTGTATATGGAAATGTATATCTTATACTGTATAGTCTATCACTTTTCCAACAAGAGGTGATAGGCATGCTTCGTCATCAATCTTCTGGAGTTGTTATTGGGCACTGAATTGATTAAGCTTCCTAAGACTTTCAGAAGTGTTGGTCTTTATGCTACTGTGGTCACTGTATAAAACATTTCTATTTCTATACTTTACTTGGCATCAGTTCACATACATTTTCCCACATTTCTTTGAATTTGTCCTTTCATCATTTCCTATAATGCAATAATACTCCATTACATTTATAAAACATAATTTGTTCAGCCATCCCCCAACTGATAGATATTCACTTCATTTCCATTTCTTTCCTACAACAAAAAAGTACAGTTATAAATATTTTTATACATATGAGTCCTTTCTCTCTTTATCTAATCTAAGAAGAGAATTTCTACCAGCAAATGAGCACTTTTCTCCAAAGGAACTATAACATATTCGTTCCTGTAACCATTAAAAAATTTAAGAAGCAGATTGGGAATTGTAGTATATGAATAGCATAGCAATTAAGAATGAATAGCACTGCAAAAACTCACAAATTGCCTCCATTTGGTTCAACTATGCTGCTAACAAAATATATTGTACATCACAAACACTTAATAAATGTTTGCTGAGTTGAAATTTCTGAACCAAGAAAAATTATTTCTTAGTACAATGGCTACTCACTTAATGTCCAAAAGATGAAGCTGATGGTTGCTGTCTCTGTGGGTCATTTTCAGCTTTGTGCTTTGCTCTGATATTGACAGGTCAACTCTGCTTAAAAGCTGAGAAATCTGAAAAAAATTAATTCATACTCTGAAACTCCATATGGGATCATAGAATTACAGATTTAAACTAACAAAGAACCTTAGAGGCCATCATCTATGCAAATCTTTACAAAAAATAACTTCAGAAAAGAGAAATTCACTAATTACACAAAGAATTTTAAAAGTAATCAATAATCTTGTTCAGCAGTTTTAGCTTTGTTATAATTCTTCCACTTCCATTCAAGTTGCAAAAGCTTTTATATTGGTCCAGTAATGAGTTGTGGTCCATTATCCTACGATCAGCCTCACTATGATCAAAGATACTCATATAAAGAAGGTCAACCGAAGAAGTAATGATTATTTGGGGGAGGTGGCAGGAAGGGTCTCTTAGCAATTCATGAAGATTTCTGTTAAAGCATGGAAAATATTATGTATGTACCAATGGAAGAAGAACTCAAACAGAAGAAGAAGAAGAGCAAGAGGGGAAGGAGGAGGAAAAGAAGGTAGAATATTCCTCCTCGTCCCTCATCTTCTTTCCTCTTCCTCCCTCTCCTCCAAGCCAGAAGTACCTGCTCCTAATACTGATTGGCATGGAAGCTATAACCTGTTCTTTTCTTTCTAACCCGGGCTGGAAGACTTCTAGTGAAGGAAAAGCCACCAAACATATAATACCATGTGTTGCTATTTAAATTCATGCACATTCATCTCACCAACTAGATTAGGATTTTTTTTGACAATAGAGATCACTTCTTAGGTTTCTTTGTATTCTTTAGAGTGCCTGGCACAGTACTATACACATGAAGATATAAATAAATATTTACTAGGTGACTAAATTATTAGAAAAGTAGACCCCACCTTTTTTGCTAGAAGGAATGACCCTGGGCTAGGATTATCTAGTGCCTTTTCCATTATTACAGCAACAATTATGGAGCTAAGCTGTAGTGGAAGGAGAGGAAATGGTTTCATTCATTGCCATCTCACCTCATCTCTTCCCATAAGTCCAAACCAATGACCCTATGGCTTTTTTACAACTGACTGACTAGTAAAAAGGACATTTTACTGCAGTCTGTGTACCATCTGTGTGACTTCGAGTGCTCCAACCTCTTGCCAATTTCAATGTAACTGGAACAATTCTAATTTTGATGTCATCTACTACGTGGGCAGGCTTTCTGGCAAAAGTTCTGAATAGGCCTTACTCAGAAGACAAGGGGTTTCAGGCTGCAATAATAAACGATTTGTCAGAGCCTACAGCTTCCTTACTGTGTGCTTTGCTCTGATACTGACATGAATGGCCATGTTTAACGAAACTGATCAGGCTACCTTGTGAGTTACCCACACCTACCCACCATAGTAGGTACTATGGAAATGCTTATTCCCTTCCCCCACAATAAACAATTGTGCTTAACCATTTGGCTATATCCCTTTTCTCAGGAAAAGGCATCCTTCTGCCTTGCTAATTGTTATCTAGGTGACCACTTCTCAGAGATCCCTCCCCAGGCTCAGTATAAGGATTATAGAAGAAGGCAAGGTAGCTCTATTCCCAGTCCATACGGCTTGCCTCCTGGCCCTGCCAACTCATTCCAAATTGGTTGGTGGAAAATGAGTTCATTTTAAAGTCTAATGAAGTCTGAAATAGAGTCAAATGCACCTGGGTGAACCCCTAGGCAAATATATCAGCTAACCTCCACCCTTTTAGGAGTTGGCCTGGTGTTCGTGAATGCCCAAGGATAGGAACTTAAATAATGGTAGACTGGGAGGTGGGGAGGAGGAGGAGGGAAAGGAGGTATCCTCTAGTCTGGGTTTCTCTAAAGAGAACTGGCCTAGCCTCAGCATCGAAAATTCCCAGAAGGAATTAAGTTCTTGCCCACCCTTGGACAGATGTGATCCTTCATGATGGCCATGGACTCAACTTGGCTTCTTAAGGGTTTTAGGAATTAGAAATTACCTGGGACTGAACCAGATTTCCTAAAATAGACCATCTGGACCTCTTACCACTAGGGGCTGAACTATACTGCTAGACTACCCAATACACTCAGGAATTTGCCTAGGTTCTTTTGACTACCTGTCACACAATAACATCAATTCTTTCATTTTGTGTATGCAATATATAAGCAAAAACGATGACATGAAACACTGGTCTGCTAATACATCCAAGATGACAAAGGGCAGGAAGACTAAGAAGTAAAGGGAAAAAAGTGCTTCCAGTTCTACAGAAACCCAGTCCCAATATTTTGTTAAAGATTGACTTATCTGCTTCAAGAAACTATTAACTTCAAGGCATTTGTGCTAACTGCAAATAAATCATTTTAGAAATTTATTTTTAATATATCATTCATACCTGTCCTTCTGCATCTTTTATTTTAGTTTCCAAAATAAGTTTGGCAGCTTGCTGTTCTTTGTTCAAGTGCTGAAGGCCTTCATATGTTGTTTTATGCTCTGCAGACAATCTAGCTATGCTAGCATCACACCTGTCCAGGTGAATACCAAAGTTAAAAACAATGAAAGTTAAAACAGATGAACCAAAATTTTATTTAAAATATCATAAGAGACTTTGTTTCTATTAAAATAACAATATGTTCAGGCAGTTTTCAAAGGAAGACATTCAAGCGATGATACAAACATAGGAAAAAAGGCTCCAAATCACTAATAGAGAAAAGTAAAATAAAGTAGCTCTGAGGTTCTACCTCACACCAATGATATAGGCAAAGATGACAAAAAAAGAAAATAACAATGGTAGGATGAGCTGTAGGAAAATATTAACACTATTAGTAGAGCTGTGAATTAGTCCAACCATTCTAGAAAGCAGTCTGGAATTATGTCCCCAAAATTACTAAACCATACATACCCTTTGACCTTGCAATACTATTACTAGGTCTACATAGCAAACAGATATTAAAAAGAGGGAAAGGGTTCATATCTACAAAATATCTATAGCAACTCTTTTTGCAGCAGCAAAAATCTGGAAGTTACATAGTAATGGCTAAACAAATTATGGCATAGGAATGTAACAGAATATTATTACACCATAATAATCCTGAAGTGGATAGTTTCAAAAAAACTGAGAAGATCTGATACAAAATTAAGTAAGCAGGACCAAGAGAATAATTTATACAACAATGTTATAAAGAAAAACAACTTGGAATGACCTGAAAACTCTAATCAATTCAATGACCAGTCATGATTCCAGAAGACTGAAGATGAACCATGCTAACTATCTAGTGCTAGCTAGTGCTATGATAGACTCCAGATACAGAATGGGATATACATCTACGGGCATGGCCAATGTGAAAATCTGCTTTGCTTGACTAGACATATGTTACCAGTGTTTTTCATCTTTTTTTTTTCAAATGGGGAGGTAAGCAGGTAAGAGAAAGAGAAAATAAATGCTTGTTAATTTTTTTAATTTTTAAAATTTTAAATAGTATTTTCCACAAAGTTTTCCTTTGAAGAAAGGAATTGAACAACTCTCTTCAGAAAAAAAAATGTATTTCATCCAAATAACATATAATTAAGCAGTAGAGTTCTCAACTCAAAGCAGGGACTTTTATTTGAGGCAAAATTTGTATTATGCCTGCTGAAATTTTAAAAGCTTGAAATGTAAAATTCCAGTAAGACAACACAATTTCTAATGCCCCTTATTAATTACATACTTCTTTGTGATTAAATGGATCTGAATAGAGATAATTTTAAACTATAAATAACAACACTATGTCATACTATTACCAATTATTGATGCTATGATCATGTGCACCTCACATGGCAGAACTAGAATGATAGTAGGGCTCCAACATTAGGTCAGAGTTTAAGATATGCAATAAGAAATCATAAAGATATCTACAACAATATGGTATGTATTATAGCGTTGTGGGATCTAATCTCCATTTTGTTACTAAGTCTCTTCATGACTTTGGGGAAATAAGTTCACTTCCTGAGCCTCACTTTCATAGTCTACAAAAAGGGGGATGGGACTAGATGACATCAAAGGTATCTTCCACCTCAAAAGTTCTATGATTCTAAAATGGATTAGAGAAAGAAAGTAGATTTAAAACAAGATCTGGAAAAAGGTGGTTTTGGAATTCTCCTAAAATCCCCTGTGTCAAAAAATAAAAAGATTTTAAATTATTTCTATGCTACTCTAATTAAGATGTTATTAAGTTTTAATTATATCTTAAAACTTATTTCTGCTCTTTTCCTACAGAAAATAAACTCGAGATTTTATGGCAAATCCCTAAACAGGTCTTTCTCAAGTCCCAATTAACTCTCGCCTAATATACAGCAATAGCCTGCTAACTAGTCTCCCCCTACCTCATTCCACCCCAAACCATCAGTCACACAGCTTCCAAAATGATTTTACTAAAGTGAAGGTTGGCTATGTCACTCCCCTGCTCAATAAATTCCAGCAACTCACTATTTTATCTGGGATCAAATATTAATTATTCTGTTTGGTATTTGAAGTCCTTTACAACCTAAGCCCCAACCTACTTTTCTAGTTTCTGTTATACATTACTCCCTACTTCATGCACATATGGTCCTACCAAATTGGCTTTATTGTTTCCTCTATGTAGCACTCTTTTCAAGTTTTTTGCATTGGCTATCCCTCATACATGGAATATAGTCCTTCCTTACCACTAAGTCCCACTCTCAGCTCAAATGTATCTACATGAAGCCTTTCCTGATCCCCATGCCCCCATCCCCATTGAGTCTTCATGCCTTCCACCCAAAATTTGATTTTATTCACTTTCTCTTCAATATTTGACTTTTAAGGCAGAGAGGCAATGTATAGTTTCAATAAACATTTATTAAGAATCTACTGAGCTACCACTTCTAGGGTTATATCCCAAAGAGATCATACAAGTGGAAGGAGGACATGTAGGTACAAAAATATTTATAGCAGCTCTTTTTGTGGTGGCAAAGAATTGGAAATCAAGGGGATGCTTATCAATTGGGGAATGGCCAAACAAGTTGTAGTATATGAATGTAATGCAATACTATTGTGCTATAAGAAATGAGGAGCAGACGAACTTCATAATAACCTGGAGAGACTTATATAAATTGATGCTGAGTGAGGAGAGTAGAACCAGGAGAACTTTGTACATAATTATGGACACATTGTATTTGTGATGACTAACTTTGATACACTGGGTTCCTCTCAGCAATGCAAGGTTCTAAGACAACTCCAAAAGACTCATGATGGAAAGGGATATCACATCCAGAGAAAAGAACCACACAGAGTCTGAATGCAGATTGAAGCCAATTACTTGCTCTGTCTCTTTTGTGTTTTGTTTTGTTCAGTTCCTTCTTTCTCATTGTTCACTCCATTGGTTATAATTCTTCTTTACAACCTGACTAATGTTTAATGTGAAGGTATTTGTAGAACCTATATCAGACTGCATGCCACCATGACGGGACGGTGGAGGGGGAGAGGAAAGGGGAGAAAATATGAAACTCAAGGGATTGTAGAACTGAATATTGTATACAAAGAAAGGCATAAAATAATCCCTGCCCTCAAGGAACTCACAATCTAATGGAGAAAGGCAATTCTTTAAAAAAAAAAAAAAGGTAAAAAGAAAGAGGTCACAAAGGAAAAAGGCATGATGAACTGCTATAGCTGGGTTAGAATCTGAGGAAGTGAGTTTCAGAGTTGATTTTAAAGTTGATTTTATCTTGCAGAATGATGAGTTTCTAGAGATGATAAAGTCTAGAAAAGTGGCAGGGAGAAGAATAATGAGAGTTCCCTGGGTGCCCTCCTTAAATGGTTGAGGATTAGGGAGGTGTCCATGTCCATCTCCAACCAGAATGAGGGAGTGGACAGTGCTGAACATGGAATCAGGAAGATTAGGTTTCAAATTTCACCTCTGACCCACTAGCTATGGGCAAATCACTTAACACTTCTGACCCTCAATTTCTTTTCAGTACCTCCCTCCCCTGAGAAGCCATATGGTATTACAGAGAGCTGGCCTCGAAGTGAGGAAGATTTAGGTTCAAGCTCCATCTCTAACATGTATTAGCTTCTAGGCAAGTCACTTAACCACTCAGGGTCCTACACATAAGTAGCTCAGAACATTTCAACCTCTGTCAGCAGAAAGAGTTTCCTCAAGCCGCAAGTCTCTAGACCAGTGAAATCACAGGTGTAGTCTTATCCCTACCTCTCAAATGCTGGCTGTATGCATCATATATTTCAAAGCTGCTGAGAGGTCACACAGAATGAGGATGAAAAACCCAGTAGGTAGAGCAAAAGCCAAGTATGAAAAGTGAGTGATGCAGGTAAGGAAACACAACAAATGAAATACTGTGAAACTTTTAAGTGATAGATTGTACTTATCAATTAGCTTTATGAAATAGTTCTGAAGGTTTATAGCTTATGGATTATCACCAACTAAGTCTTGGATCCTAATGCTAGCTCAGAGATATAGCCATTCTCTGACTTATTCACCCAAAACCATTCATTTAAAATACCATTAGGGATTTCAATTTAGTATATGGATGTTACAGCATTACTTGATAACTTTACTTGACTCAGAATTTTATCAGCTCTCCTTTCTAGACTTTAGAAGAACCTATATTATACTTGTCATTCCAAATTTTCCCTGTGCAGGCCCTTTTCAAACTGTGCACAGATCTCTGTTTTCTGGTAGGTAGGTTCATTTCCTAGGATTAATCATAAAAAAGCAGAGAGATTCTAGTCTCTTTCCAAAAGAAGGATAACAGCCTGGAAGCCAAGGATCTGTTATGAGATTCCAGGAGAATCTGGTATGGTTGAAAAAAACATTTTGGCAAAGTGTTGCAGTGAAACTCTTTCTAAATGTTAATGACCCATTTTTAAGCATTTCCTGAATTGCTTGTTTGCTTTAGAGATCTAAAGAATAGTTATAGTTACCATTACTTGGCATTAAGAAGCTAGAGAAAAATTGGCTAACTTGATGTTAGCTATGTATGAAGATTTTATATTTTAAGTTAATAGTAAATTGCCCTAAATACTAGTCTTAATGTTCTTAATTCTTAACTCAAGCATTTTCTAGTGGTAATAGCAACTAATTTATGTGAATTAAAAAAAATCACATTTCAAATTCAGTTCCATTTTTAAAAGTTATGAAGCATCTACTCACACGAAGTAGTATGGATACAACAATGGAAAATATGAACTTTCTTTATGAATTCATATTTGTATATTATCTATCTTTGAAAAAGATAACTACACTACTTAAAATAACCATAGAGAGCATAAAATATCTGGGAGTATACCTACCAAGACAAAGCCAGGATTTATGTGAACATAATTATAAAACATTTTTATACAAAGAAAGTCAGATTTAAATAAGTGGAGAAATATTAATTGTTCAAGGATGTATTGAGCCAATTATAATAAAAATGACAATTCTACCTAATCTACTTGTTTAATGCCATCCCAATTAAATTACCAAAAAGTATTTATTGAACTAGAAAAATTATGAAAATTCATTTGGAAGAACAAAAGGTAGGAATATCAAAAGAATTAATGAAGCAAGATGGCAGTGTAGGAGCACCAACATATCGCAGCTCTCACATAGCCACCCCAAAATACCCATAAAATATGACTCTAAACTAATCCTAGAACTCCAAAATGCACACAAATATACTTTCCACTAAAGTCAGCTCGGCTACAAGGAACCATATCAGCACTGCGAATCGAAACCAGCCTGGCCTGAAGCCACGGCTGTGCCCCGGGGGCGGCTGGACGAGCTCTTGCTGGAGCTTTGGGTGAGCAGATTGGCAGCAACTGCAGCAGGATCCAGAACTAGGTTAGCGGGGCTTGCAAGGTCGTGGGAGAAAAGCAGTCCAGGCAAACTGCCTTCAGGGCTGAGAAGTGAAAGGCGGAAGTGCTGCACCCACCTCCACATTGCAACTTCAGCACTCTCAGCCTGCAGACTGCAGGGGGACCAAGCAATCGTTCAGAGGCCAAATGCTCTTGCATTGAGCAGCCTGGATCCGGATCACTGTCATGGGCTTTGGTCCTGTGGTCCTTTTTCCCTCAGTGAGCCAGAAGTGGGGGAGGGACCCAGCAATTTCCTGAGAGCTCCGGCAGCTGGTAGGACCCCAGCAATTTGGGACAGAGCTTTCCTCTCTGGAAGCAGAGCTCCACAGAGATTTAAAAAAAAAAATCACAGACTGTCCAAACATGAATAAGAATAAGCATAAGAAGTAAAGTAAGAACAGCAACCAAACTCTAGATTCTTTCTTTGGGGAAAAGAAGAACCAAGGCAGAGAGAGGGAGGAGGACAGCACAGCCAGAGCTCCCCCACCAGGGGCTTCCAATAAACATGAAGACTGCCTTAAAGCTAGAGATCAGCTGAAGAAGGATTTTGAAAACCAAATTTGAGAAGTGGAAGAAAAATTGGGAAGAGAAATAAGAATGTTGCAGGAAAATCATGAAAAGAGAGTCAGCAATCTGACTGAAGAAATTAACACCCTAAAAAATAGATTAACTCAAATGACAAAAGAGGCCCAAAAAGTCAATGAGGAAAAGAATGC
>JAQQSV010022772.1:0-10511 GCA_028646515.1 Pseudochirops corinnae
GGGAATGACTTGTATTCTTATAGATTTTACATAATTCCTTGTATATTTTAGAAATGAGAGCTTAATCAGAGACACTAGTTATAAAAATTCTTTCCCAGTTTCCCACTTCCCTCTTAATCTTGTTTACATTGGCTTTGTTTGTACAGAAACTTTTCAATTTAATATAATCAAAATTATTCATTTTACATTTTATAATGCTCTCTAACTCTTCTTTGGTCATAATGTCTTAGGAGAGATAATTTTAAAATTATTGGACTACTTGAAAGGATGATAAAAAAAAAAGAGCCTAGAAATCATCCTTGAACAAATTCTCAATGAAAATTGCCTTGATATTCTAGACCAGAGGACAAAATATAAATTGAAAGGATTTACCAATCACCTCTTGAAAAAGATCCCAAAAAGAAAACTCCCAGGAATTATAGTCAAATTTCAAAGTTCCTAGGTCAAGGAGAAAATACTGCAAGTAGTCAGGAAGAAACAATTTTAGTATTGTGGAAACACACTCAGAATAACACAAGACCTAGAAGCTTCTACCTTAAGGGATCAAAGGGCTTGGAATATGATATTCTGGAGGTGAAAAGAGCTAGGATTAAAAGCAAGGTTCACCTACCCAGCAAACCTGAGTATAATGCTTCAGGGGACAATATGATCATTCAATGAAAAAGAGGACTTTCAAGCATTCTTGATGAAAAACCAGAGCTGAACAGAAAACTTGACTTTCAAATACAAGAATAAAGAGAAGCATGAGAATGTAAACAGGAAAAAGAAATCATAAGGAAATTATTAAGAATATATGTATATAAATATATGTATACATACATATATATGTATGTATAGGAGGGTATATGTGTGCATATGTGTTTACATGTATACATAGACAGAGGGCACAGGATGAGTTGAATATGAAGGGCTGATATCTAAAAAATAAAATTAAGAGGTGAGAGAGGAATATATTGGGAGAAGAAGAAAGGGAGAGATTGATTAGTAAATCATCTCATATAAAAGAAGCAAGAGAAAACTGTTACAATAGAGGGGAAGAGCAGGAAAGGTAAAAGGGAATGGGTTAACTTTACTCTAATCCAATTTGGCTTAAGGAGGGAATATCATACACATTCAATTGGGTATCCTGCCCTACAGGAAAGCAGAGGGGAAGGGAATAACAGGGGGGATGATAGAAGGGAGGGCAGATTGGGGGAGAGGGTAGTTCAAAGGAAACAGTTTTGAAAAGGGCCAGAGTCAAGGTACAAAGTAGAATAAGTGGTGAGTGGGATAGAGTGGAGGGAAATATAGTTAGTCTTTCACAATATAACTACCATGGAAATGTTTTGTGTGGCTGCACATGTGCAACCTATGTTGAATTTCTTGTCTTCCCGGTGAGGGTGGGTGAGGAGGGAGGAAAGTAGGGACTCTGGAACTGAAAGTTTCAAAAACAAATGTTAATTTTTTTACATGCAACTGGGAAATAAGATATACTGGGGTATAGAAATCCATCTTGCTCTCCTAGAAAGTTAGGGGGGGATATGGGGGAGAATATAAAAGAGAACAGATTGGGGAAGGGGTATTCAATAGGTTTTCTATTTTGGGGTGAGGGTAGGTTAAAGACACGGAGAAAAATTTGTAACTCACAATCTTGTGGAAATGAATGTTGAAAACTAAAAATTAATAAATAAACCGGGGGATAAAAAAGAATCTACAGATCACTTCCTGAAAGAAATCCCAAAATAAAAGCTCCCAGGAATATTATGACTAAATTCTATAGTTCCCAAGTCAAGGAGAAAATATTGCAGACAGCCAGAAAGAAATAATTCAAATATTGTGGAGTCATAACACAAGATTTAACAGGTTCTATGCAAGGCCCCTCTGGGTAATCACTTAGCCTCAGCAGAAGAGGAAATCATGACTACAGCAGTGGTCAGAGTCATTTAGGGCCAAAATTGAATCTGTAAGAATGCAATTCAGCAGTAATGATGGATCTGTAGAGAAGTTCCTGAGCAAAGGAATTCCAGGAACAAGTTTTCCTAGACACTGAGGAGAACAGACCTGGAAAATGTCAAATTCTTGGAGCTCCTGGTTGACGCTGAATTACTAGACAATACTGGAACTAGAACTCAGACTTTATATGGGAATGATATGGAGGAGCAGAGACAGAACTTTAATTTCCCCTCGTACCATGAGTTATGAGAACTATGAATAAATATCAAGGTAGAAGGGGAGAGGTATTTATTAAAGGCCTGCTTTGTATCAGCCACTGCTCTAAGTGCCTTGCAATGTTTCATTTGATCTTCACACAACACTGGGAAATAGGTCTTATCCCTGTTTTATAGATGAGGAACTGAGGCAGACAGAGTTTATGTGATTTCCCCAGGGTCACACATCTAGTAAGTGTCTGAGGTCAGATATAAAATCAGGTCTTCCTGATTCCAGGCCCACTGCCCACCAGCTGTCTCTATCAAGGGGGAAAGAATCAACTCTCCAGTTATTCCAGACACTCCCTTTGGTGATAGAGAAAGCAATCAAGGTAATACTGTATGGCTCTCAGCCTTTGTTATGTATGCCACTTTAAGCAGAAGGCACCATGATTGCCTTGTATCAAGCCACACAGGCAAATTGTCATTGAGCTGTCTGACAACTCTGATATCCCCTTATCCAGTCCCTTAATATTATCTTCCTACTGCTGTGTGTTCACCCAACCTGAGCTCTATGATTTCTGCTTCATGTAACTTTGTTGGAATTGCAACTCTCTCTCTTCTCTCTCTCACACACATACACACAATATTCTGATATTGACTTTGATCTCATATTTTCTTAATTCTGCTTTTGGTTTTGATTCTCAGTTATATCCTTTACCTGAATAATAGCTGCTTGACATTAGCCTTTACCTAATGGGTTGTGATAGTCTCTGTTATTTGGTGCCTAAAATCACCTCTTGTTCTGATCCTAACTGGTATTATTCCATATTGATTCCTAAAATACCTCTATGAGTGAACAGACAAGTTTGGAAAATTATTTGGTTAATTAATACCCTGTAATTCATTAGCTAACAACTATTTTGGCTACTACCCATCCCAAGGACATTTGGATTATATAGGTACACTATTGAGAGAGAAAAATCTTCAAAGGAATATGTTTTGTAATGTTGAATTTCCTACATAAAAAGCTGGAGTCATCCATGAAGAAGATTTTGAAAGAAATAAAATTTGTCTTTGGTGCCCTTAAAAATATGTATGTTCCCTATACACACACACACACACACACACACACACACATATATATATACACACATATACATATACATATATATTCAAACTTTTAATCTCTGTCTCCCATATCATCCCCCCATTGAAAAAGAAAAACAAAAAATTTGCACAATAAAAAAAAATTCCTTTATTGGCCATGTCCAAAAGTGTATGTGTCATTCTGCATCCTGAGCCCATGCTCATTAAGTAAGCATGGTTAGCAGATTTGAAAATCAAGTTAGATATAAAGGGCAATAGCATAGTTATTGATCATTATCCCAGCCATTATATCATATGGGATGAAGAATATAAAAATTTCTCCTCTGCCTTCACACATATACACACACAAACACATACATACACACACACTTCAAGTAGAATAACATATATGAGAAAATGGAAAAGTTGAAAATTCCCAAGAGGCCAGGTGGTACAGTGCTGGAACTAGAATCAGAAAGACCTAAGTTCAAATCCAGTTATGTTCAAATTCAGACACTTTCTAGCTCTGTGACCTGGGCAAGTCACTTAGTGTCGGTTTGCCTCAAGTTTCCTCATCTGTAAAATGGGGAAATATATTGAAGAAAGCTAATTTTAAAACTATTGCCTGGAGAGCCAAGAGGGTGAAGTAAAAGCAGGGACTTGTTTGACTTCTCCCCTAAACCCTTCCAAATACCTGTAAAAATGACTCTAAACAAATTCTAGAGCAGCAGAATTCACAAAATGACAGAGTGAAACAAATTTCTGGCTGGAGACAATCTGGAAGCTTAACAGGAAAGGTCTATTACACTAGTCTGAGAGAGGAGTGCAGTGCAATGCAAAACGTGCCACAGAGGAGCACATTATATATTGTGTGATGGGAAGGTAGAAAGGGAATAACTATGGGTGGTCTTCTAATTCTATTTCTTTTCTTTTCCTAACTCCTGCTTGTAACTCTTAAGCAGTTTTGAAATTGACTGAAGCTAGAGCTTTCGATATGTCCTCTGGGCAGAATTCTTTTGGGAGTTCCCAAAGCAGCCTTAGAACAGAATCCTTCAGATCTGCTTCTAGCAGAGTCCCATCCTGAGACTGGCCAGAATTAAGTTGGTTTTGGATGATAGGGGGGTGTAATATTATCTTTCCCCTTTTTGACCCCTAGTATAGAAATAACCACACAACTGTACTTGCTGCTAAGTGGATGGAGTAATGCTTAATCTTTTTCCTTTTTTACCATATGCATGATGATTAAATTTCATTAAAAGTTCTCTGTACAGAATATGAAAGAAGCCTAAAAGTAGCAGGTGTGAGGGGTTTCAGATTTCCACTGATATTCTATATACAGTGGCAGGTCCCTTTGGCCACTGCCTTTCTGGCTATTTCTTGGAACAATCATTATGATGACATGAATACAGAGTGATTAGTCTGTTTTCCCACCTCTAATTTACATAATTTGCTCTGTGGGAAGCATGTTTAGAATTTACATGAATAAGATGAAAGATGTTGGCTGTGGTGCACATTTTCTTTATGCCTGTGGTGCTTTTCATTTGACTATAAGAAAAATGACTATTTCTGAGGACCAGCACTCACTTTCTACCTCTAATGCCCACAGTTCTTTAGTTTGTGACTGAAGCTATGGAAAGAACTAGGGCAGCCCTCCATATAATTCAGGGGGAAACACCCATTATCTTGCTGATTTAATTGTGGCAATAGGGGTGGAGTATAAGAAGTAGAGCTGTTCAACCATTCCTGTTTCCCTCCCTTAACCTCTCCCCCAGAGCAGCCTATTACTGACATCACCTAGATGGTTGTCTCTTTCCTAATTTAACAATCTTTCTTTATCTTTAGAAGTTGTGTTAAAATTATCTGTAATTCTGTAGAGGACCACAGGCCAGTGGGGCTCTGACTCTGATGGCTGAATAAGCCCTCTCAGCTAAAGACCCTGCTACCACGTGCAGATTGGTTCCTCACCTCCCAGAAAGGCTCTCAGGCATAAGCCTGATGTCCCCGTGAGAAGCGTGGTGTGCACTCTTGGCTTGGGAACTGGGATGCTTGCAGTGTTCTCAGGGGAAAATACCATACTGTTGCAACTTAAAACAAACTAGATGACTGGAAGCCTTGGGCTCATGCCATCCTGTTCTATGGAGGTGAAGGAGGTTTGGAACATCCTGCCCAGTACTTGCACCCAGATAACAGGGATAGAGTACATGGCCGTCATGTATGAGGTGAATGGGAACTAGAGCAATGGTGTAATCCCAAAGATAGTGGCTTAAGATGACTATGCAGTTTTGCACTATATATACTGGACTCTTAGCTGATTAAAATCGGCTCTGTTTACCATCCTCAGAGTCCTGTCTCACTCATGATCATAGCAACCTCTGGCTAAGTAACTCTTTCAAGTATTTATTTTTCACCTAACATTTCCTTCTTAGTCCTGCTGTGGGTCAACAGAGCTCCTCTAACACTATCTCAGCAGCTCTGCCACAGCACGGAAGAGTCCCCTGAACTTGTCTCCCCACATAAGTTTTGAGACTCCAAATTTGGATGGTACTCTGGTAACATCTATCTCTTTCTCTAGTTCACACTGCTTAACAAGACAAAGGAAACATATTCAACAAAGAATGGTCAATAGGCTTTCTTGTGCTCATAGAGGAAGGTTTCAGAGTTCCATGTGGGGTACAAGGGAATTAAGGACATATGGCTAGGGATGTGGTCCCTTAAAGTCTATTAGGTAATCACAGATAATGGACCAATAAAGTGTTAAACTAATAGTAAAAGCTTCTATTAAGTAACGTGAACTTTTTATAAGGTTAAAATTAGTCCCTTGAATGACTTAGAGAGAACACAATTGCAATAGATCAATTATACTGTGCCATGGGGTAGAGCCAAGATTGTGGAGTAGAATTATCATCTTTAAAATTTTTTTTAAATGTATTTTTAGTTTTCAACATTCAGTTCCACAAGCTTTTGAGTTTTAAATTTTCTCTGACTCATTCCCCTCTCACGTCCCCAAGATGGAGTACAATCTGATATATGCTCTACATATACATTTGTATTAAACATTTTCACATTAGCAATGTTGTAAAGAAAAATTGTAACCAATGGAATGAACCATGAGAAAGAAGAAACAAAACAAAACAAAGAGAGAGAGAGAACAAATAGTATGCTTCAATCTGCATTCAGACTCCATAATTCTTTCCCTGGATGTGGACAGCACTTTCTGTTATGAGATTTTTGGAATTGTCTTAGATCCTTGCATTTCTGACAAGAGCAAAGTCTATCAGTTAGTTATTGCATAATGTACCTATAACTGTGTAAAGTATTCTCCTGGTTCTGCTCCCTTCTAGAGTGATTATTTTTTACCAAGTTCTCCCAACATTCAACTCTAACAACTAATGAGTTGGTAAAGGAGGCACCCCCCCCACCTCCCAAAGAAAGACTGAAGAAAATAACTCCTTAAAATTCAAAACTTGCCAATTTTTAAAAAAAAGAGCCACAAAACCTCTCTGAAAAAAAGTAATTCCTTAAAAATTAAGTTGATCAAGTGGAAGCTAATGACTCCATTAGACATCAAGAAATAATAAAACAAAGTCAAGAGAATAAAATAAAATAGAGAAAAATGTGAAATATCACATAGGAAAGCAGTTGAACTAGAAAATTAATTGAGGAGAGAAAATTTAGAATGTTAAGGCTAATTATTTTATGAGGGCTTTAAAAATTAGCCTCAACATTCTACTTCAAGAAATTATAAAGCAAAACTGTCCTGATATCTTAGAACCAAATGAGAAAATAGAAATTAAAAGAATCCACAAATCACTTCCTGAAAGTGACCCCTAAATGAAAACATTGAGGAATATTATAGTCAAATTCCAGAACTTCCAGGTAAAGGATAAAATATCAAAAATAGCCAGAAAGAAAGAAGTTGAACACAGTGGAGTCATAGTCAAGATAACAAAGATTTGGCAGTTGCCACTATTAAGAAGTGGAGGGCTTAGAATATAGTATTTTGGAAAGGGAAGAAGCTAGAATTACAATCAAGAATAACTTATCCAGAAAACAAAAATGAATATTATTCTACAAGTAGAAAAATTGCATTTAATGAAATAGAGAACTTCAAGCATTGCTGATTGAAAGACCAGGGTTGGATTAAGGAAAAATGACATTCAAATACAAGACTCAAGAGAAGCATATAAGATAACCATCAGTGAAAAATCATAAAGAAGTTAATAAGGCTAAAATGTTTACCCGTCCAAACAGGAAGATGGTACATCTTAAGAATTGTATCATTATTAGGACAGTTAGAAGGAGTCTACTTAGAAATCATGGGTGTGAGTCTTTTAAGCTGGGATAATCTCAAAGGAAAAATGAAAGGGTGAGAAAGAAGGATGTATTGGGAAGGGGAAGGGAGAGGAAGAATGAAGAAAATTATCTCCCCAAAAAGTCATGGTAGGGAGAATCTTTACAGTGGAGGAGAAAATCAAGGGTAGAAAGTGGTAATGTTTAAACCTCACTATCATCTGACCTCATTCAAAGATCTCTCTCTTTCTCTCTTTCTCTCTCTCTCTCTCTCTCTCTCTGTGTGTGTGTGTGTGTGTGTGTGTGTGTGTGTGCACGTGTGTGTGTAAAGTTGAGTATAGAAATTCCTTGGACCCAACAGAGGAGTAATAGGAAAAAGACCTAAGAGAAAGTGGAAGGTGTTAAGAGGGAGGGAAGATTAAGGGAGGCATGATCAAAGGCTAAATAGAATTTTAAGGAGGGGACAAGGTTAAAAAAAAAAGAGGACAAATAGAAGAGAACAAGATGGAAGAAAACACATAGTTAGCAATCACATTTGTTTATGTGGATGGGATGAACTAACCACTAAAACTGAAGTTTAAAGCAGAATGGATTAGAAACCATAATCCAACATGTTGTCTGTAAGAGACACATTTGAAAGAAAAAGACACAGAGTTAAACTAGAAAGCTCAATCACAATCTGTTATGCTTTAACTGAAATAAAAATGGTAGGGGTAGCAATCATGATCTTAAACAAAGTAATAGTGAAAATAGAACTTGTTAAAACAGATAAACTGTTTTAATAAACATCTTAATAAAAGGTATTAAAGACAATGAAATGATATCAGTACTAAAAATATATACACCACATGGCATAGCAACCGCATTCTTGAAGGAAAAATTAAATTAATTACAGGAGGAAATAGTAAAATTGTAGTAACGGAGTATCTCAATTTACCCGTCAGACTTAGTAATTCTAACCATGAAGTGAACAAGAAAGAAGCTAAACAAAAGAATAGAATTTTTTTAAAAATTAGATATACTAGACCTCTGGCAAAAATAAAATGGGAATAGAAAGAAGTATGCCCTTTTCTCAGTTGTAAATAGCACCTTTACAAAAATTGATCATGTTACTAGGGCATAAAAATATCACCGACAAATGCAGAAATGCAGAACTATTTTATACACACTTTTCAGGCTAGAATATACTAAAACTATATTCAACAAAGGATCTTTAAAGCACACATTAAAGTTAATTGCAAAAAAAAATCTGGTTCTAAAGAATGAATCAAAGAAGAAATTATAGAAACAATCAATCCTTTCATTAAAGTGAATGATAAAAATGAGACAACTTGCCAAAATTTATGGGATTTAGTCAAAGCAATGCTTAGGGGTAAATTTATATTTCTAAATGCCTACATCAATAAAAGAAAAGAAGCAGATTAATAAATTGGTCATGCAACAAAAACCCCCTAGAAAAATAACAAGCTAATAACCCCCAATTATACAAAAAAATAAAAATCTTGAAAATCAAAAGAGATCAATAAATTTGAAAGTAAAAAATACATTGAACTAATGAATAAAAATAGAAACTGCTCTTATGAAAAAGTCATACAATACATTAACCATTGGCTAATTTGGTCTTAAAAAAGAAGAAAAGCAAATGACAAGTGTAAAAAAGGAAGAGTGAATACACCACCAATTAAGATGAAATCAATGCAATTATTAGCAACTATTTTGCCCAATTATATGTCAATTAAATTGACAATCTACATGAAATTGATGAGTATTTGCAAAAAGCATAAATTGCCACAATTCAGAGAAAAGGAATCAGAATATTTAAACAATATTTAAGGAAAGAAATTGAATGAGCCATAAATGAGCTCCCTATGGGGAAGGGGGGAACCCTATGAGTAGATAGATTTACAAGTGAATTCTACCAGACATTTAAAGGACAATTAATACGAATACTACATGAACTATTTAAAACTATAAGTAAAGTAGGAATTCTGTCAACTTCCTTCTCTTATACAAATATGGTCTTAATACCTAAACCAGGAAGAGCAAAATCAAAGAAAGAAAACTATAGACCAATTTTCCTAATGGATATTTAAATGAAAAATTTCAATAAAATGCTACCAAGGAATTTATGACCAAGTGGAATTTATGCCAAGGCTATCTTAATGTTAGGAAAACTATAAGCATAATTGATAATAATAGAAAAAAATAACAAAAATCATGTGATTATATCAAAAGATATAGAAAACATCTTTGACAAAATACAACACATATTCCTATTAAAAATACTAGAAATGGACTAGCTAGGTGGCACAGTAAATAGAGAAACAGCTCTGCAGTCAAGAGGACCTGAGTTCAAATCCTGCCTCAGACACTTGACACTTACTAACTGTGTGACTAGCAAGTCACTTAACCCCAATTGCCTTGCCTTTTCCCCTCCAAAAAAAATACACTAGAAAGCAAAGGAAAAAGTTGAGCCTTTCTTAAAATGATAAGTAGTATCTATCTACAACCAAGACCTAGTATGATCTGTAATGGGGTGAAGCAAGGATGTTCACTATCACTGTTGGTATTAGTGTTGTGCTAGAAATGTCAACCACAATAATAAGACAAGAAAAAGAAATTAAATAAATAAAAATGATCAATGAGGAAACAAAACTATCACTTTTTGTAGAAGATATAATGATATACTTAGAAAACCCTAGAGAATCAACTAAAAAAAAACTAGTTGAAACAATTGACAACTTTAGCAAAGGTATAGTATATAAAACAAAACCACATAATTCATCAACATTTCTATGTATTACCAATAAAACCCATCAGGAAGGAATAGAGAAATTCCATTTAAAATACGTTTAGACTGTAAGGAATACTTGGGATTCTACCTGTCAAGACAGACATAGAAACTATATGAACACAATAACAAAACACTTTTCAGATAAATAAGGATCTAAACCATTGGAAAAATATTAATTGTCCATGAATAGATTAAGCCAATATAATAAAATA
>JAQQSV010022773.1:0-10511 GCA_028646515.1 Pseudochirops corinnae
TGGATAATGAAGACTCCAAGACCAAGGCCCAAGATGGCGATCTGGATCCAGGCTGCTCAATGCGAGAGCACTGGCCTGAGAACAATCACTAAGTCCCCCTGTTGTCTGCAGGCCGCGGGCGGGAAGCTACAACACAGAGGCGGGTGCAAAACCTCTGCCTTTTGCTTTTCTGCTCTGGAGGCCTTTTGGCTGGACTGCTTATCTCCCCCTTTCGCAATCCCCACTCGCAGCTGCTGCTAATCCGCTCACCAGAGGGGCTCCTCCGCTCCTCTTGCGGCTTCAGGCCAGGCTGGTTTCGGTTAGCAGTGCTGATATGGTTCCTTGTAGCCGAGCTGACTTTAGTGGGAAGTATCTTTGTGTGCATTTTGGAGTTCTAGGATTGGTTTAGAGTCCTATTTTATGGGTATTTTGGGGTGGCTATGTGAGAGCTGCGATATGTTGCTGCTGCTACGCCGCCATCTTGGCTCCGCCGTCCTGTTTGTTTTTTTTTTAAAGAATGTATACAGAGATATAAATAAAGTGATTAAAATATCCATACCCTTTGAATCAAAGATTACATTACTGGGCTTATACCCCAATGAAGCCATCATATAAGCAACCAAAGAAAGTCTTCATATGCTCTAAAATATTTATAGCAGCAGTTTTTGTAATAGCTAAGAATTGGAAACAAAATCAGTTGTTATTCAGTTGTTTTTCATTAGTATCCAACTTTTCCTGATCTCATTTGCCCCTCAAATTAGATGCCTATCAATTGAGCAAATTGTGGTACATTAAAATAATAGAATATTACTGTGTTATAAGAAATTCTATGTGCAATGAATATAAAGAAGTATGGACAGATCCATATGAACAGATGCAGAGGGAAATAAGCAGAGCCAAGAAAACAATATATACAATAACTATAACAACATAAATGGAAAGAATCACTACCCACCAAATATTCAAATGTGAATATAGCAGAATTGTAACAACCAAATGAGATTAGAATGAAGAGATATGAGAAGATGCTCCCAGTCTATGCCCTTTGTGTCCACAGGTCTACAGGTGTTACAAAGTTTTTGGACATGCTCAGTGTATCAATCAGTTGTGTTGATTTTTTTTTTCCTCTCCAAAAAGTACTCTTTGTTGTGGGATGGCTCTCTGGCAGGGGAAGGGGGAAGGATACTTGCACTACTTATGGTGATGGAATAAACACAAAATAGATACAAAAAACTTAACAAAAACAAAATACATGCAGAAGATGTTCACAACAGAACATAATGGGAGGTAATGGGAGGATGAATATAAATTCTTATCATGGCATGACATCATAAGAATAGTCTCAGGAGTCCTAAAACTCAGAATGAGCTGAGGTTTGAGAGAAAGACTAAAAAGTGTGGTTGTCTTTTTCTTCTAACTTTGATGGGTGAAAGAGGAGATTGGAAGAAGGGAAAAGACTAGGAGAGAAGGGATGATAGTAAGGAATGGTACAGAGTAGGTGGAGCTACACACCTCTTATAATTCTTGAAAGCAGCAGTCTCCAAATCAGGGGCTGATGTCCACTGGGGACATAGCATCAACCAAAGGAGTGAATGGGTGACCTGCCTTTAAGAAGCATATGATTGATCAGTAAACAGTTGGGAAGCAAAGGGTATGTGTAGTGCCAATGCAATATGTACAGCACCCACAATCAAGACCAAAGACTTTGTATCACATGACATTCCGTTGCAAAATATACCAAACTCTCCATATAGAAGATAGAACTGAAGCATTTATTTAGACACCAGAAAACCCAATCCCCAAACCAGTAAGTCTATTCCATTATAGTACCAAAAATATTCAGAAGCCATAATAACACAGAGAGCCACAACATCCTTCAGCCTTCCCACAAACCAATACAAGATCAATATTTACTTACAAACCTCTCTATCTCTTTAATGAGCATCCTCTCTCCCCCATCCTCTGGTTAGCTCTGACCAGCTTCCTGTGGGCTCTGCTTCCCTTCAGCAAACTCCTCCCACCACAGGCTCCATGTGACCACATTCAGCCTATCAGGGGGCAGAATTTATCTTCACATCAGGGGAGGTCTTCAAACTCCCCCCTAGGTCTATTAAGGGGTAGAGAAGATCTTCAGATTCCCATGCCCATTACAGTATGATGAGAGTCAACTGTTAAATTTTCAGTGTGAACATTTACACATCAGAAATCCAATGCTACAAATCAGGATTTGATTTATTATTTTGTTGATTGTCTGTTCTTTAGAAAGTGATAGAGCAAATGTTAATTAAGCAGATTAAACTTAAAAAGTGTCACTTGGGAAAACCAACTGTCAAACATTGAACCAGCGTACTCCTGTTGGGAAGACAGGTCACAGCTCACCCTTGCTACAATAGCCAGTCATGGGAATTGTCCCCAGCACAACTGCACATCCCTCAACACTATCTCTCTTCCCTCTTCTGTAAAAGCTACCAGCCTCCCTCCTTTTGAACCTGGTGTAGGCCTTTCAAGGTAGTTATAAGAAAGTAATGGCAACCCACAGCAGCGACACCAGTGCCACTGGGAAAAATTCCCTCACACCCCAGATCACCTCATGGTTTTGGCAGGTGCACTTGGGAATGTGGGCTTTACTTTCTGGGGCAGTGAAAGTAACTGGTGATCCCCAGTTTTCATTTTGGATAGGACAAGAGTCACCCAAGAGGAGCAGACATGATGGGTACATTATTATCTGTAGTACAGGGGTCTCTTCACCTGGAATAGCAGAGAATAAATTCAGAGTCTAAGAACCTGCATCACAGGGCCACTTGGTCCCAGAGGGGAGAAGGCCACAAGGCTATAGAAAGTTCCTAAAGAGCCTGGGACAGGGCTGACAGGCCTCAGCATCCAATCAAAGAACTTCCTTTTCACCACATGGTTAGCCAGTCCAACCCATAGTCAGCTACAGAACGTCTACAAGTGCTCCCCAGTCTCTACAATGCCCTTCCATTCCATGTCAGCACACCTCTCCTGGGAAGCAGGCTCCTCAGCTTTTCTAATGGAGAGACACCAGCCTGGGTACTCTACACATGCTCCAGACCCAAGGTTTCAGAAATAAACCCAGACTGCCCTCCACTATTACTGTGGGTTAGGAGAACTATGAAGATCTAGCTTTCCTACTCCATTTTGCGGCCCTGTGCCTTACTTTCCCGTAACCTGAACTCCAGCATAGTCTCAGAATTTCTCTGTTTGATCCAACAACATGTCCTTATTCTAGGGGCAACTAGGTGTCACACTGGGCCTGGAGTCAGGAAGACCTGAGTTCAAATCCAGTCTCAGACAGCTGTGTGACCCTAGGCAAAGTCCCTTAACCTCTGTCTGCCTAAATTTCCTCATCTATACTATGGGGATAATGATAGCACTTCCCTCCCAGAATTGTTGAGAGAAATCAATTGATCCACTCTTTAATTAACAGGCCCAAATGAACTATATCAAGATACTGAAAACTGGTGGGTCTGAGTTCTGATCTACTCTCAATGGTTTTAGAAAGATTACAAATGCTACAAAACTGGACAGCAGCAGATGTCCCAACTATCCAAGAAGAAAAACGGAGAATCTGCACACGACAGGCCAGTGAGCTTAATTTAGATTCTAGAAAAGGAAGCAGTAATGACAAAGACCCAGCATAGCTTCAGGAAAAGGATGTACCAAGCTTATTTCCCTTTTAGACAGGGTTATTAAATTAAAATCAAATTAATTAAGTTGTACCAATTATAATAAATTAAAAAGAAATAATAAATTATTATTAAATTAAAGATCGGGGCAATGCTATAGACCTAGTTTATCTAGATTTCAACAGAGCATTGGATGAAGCCTCTCATTCCATTCCAGTGGGAAAAGTTGGGGAGATGTAATCAAGACAATTGTACAGTTAGGTGGATTCAGAATTGGCTAAGTAGCCTGACCCAAAGGGTAGTGAGTCAAATTCATTGTCAATTTGAAAGGCCCTAATGGAATGTCCCAGGATCTGTGCTTTGCTTTGTACTATTAAACATTTTTATTCATGATTTGTGAAAGGTACAAATGGCATGCTTATCAATTTGCAGAATACAGAAAGTTGGTTGTAATAGCTAATATGTTAGATGCTCAAGGATTCAAAAAAGATTTTGACAGACTAGAATGATGGACTGGGACTAATTAAATGAAATGTAATAGTGGAAAAAAAATGTAAAGTCCTACACTTGGGTTCAAAAAATCAACTTCACAAAGACAAGATGGGAAAAGTACAGCTGGATAATGGTTGGTCAGAAAAAATGGAGGGACAAGATAGTACTGATTTGTAGACTAATGCAAGGGAAATGAATCAACATTGTGATACACCAACCAAAAAAAGCTAATGCAATCCTAAATTGCATTTTAAAAAGCAGTGTCCAGGATGAGAGAGGTCATAATCTCATTATACTCCACCTTGGTTGACTACATGATGTATTTATTTCTGGTTGTTATATTTTCAAAGCAACGTAAGTAAGCTAGAAAGTGCCCAAAAGAGGGTAACCAGGACGGTGAAGGGCTTTGAGAGTATGACATGAGGCTCAGCTGAAAGCAATAAGGAAGAGAAGACATTAGAGCTGTTCTCAACTATCTGAAAGGCTGTCATTTGGAAAATGAATTAGACAAGTTTCTCCCAGAGGGCAGCAGTTGTAGCCACGGATCAAAGATGCAAAGGAGCAGATTTAGGCTTGATGTAAGGAAAAGCTCCTTCCTAATTATGGAATGGACTGCCTGGGGGAGATAGTAAGTTCCCCTTCACCAGAGGTCTTTAAGCAAAAGCTGGCACATTATAAAGGGGATTTCTGTTCTGGAACACAGTATTAACCTCTGGAATTCCTTCTACCTTTGAGATACTATAGTTCTTACTTTAAATCCATTCTCTTTCTACTGTGAAATGTCAGAGCTTGAGGGGCCCTTAAAGATCAAACTCCTCATTTTAAATAGAGAAAGAAACTGAAGTCCAGGGAAGGCACAGAATGCACTTGGGGAGTTAGTAGCAGAGGCAGAGCAAGGTAACTGCATTCCTCTACTCTGTGCTTTCTGTCGCACCTTACATCTTAGTTGATCTGATGTTAGTGTCTGTGGGAAATGGGGGCAAAGGAGAGAACTGATAATATAAGAACTCCCTAAAATGTCTTGTCCCATTATTTACATGGCACTAGGAGAGCAGCCAGAGAATAAAATGTCCCTGGATTTAAATCCTTGAGTCTAGGTGGGAATAGTGACACATCCTTATAATCCCTGCTACTAGGGAGCTTGAGGTTTACTTGAGGTGGATTACTTGAGTTCAGGAGTTCTGAGCTGCAGTAGGGTATAGGCAAGGTTCGGTGTCTGCTTTGTCTGCTAAAATATTGAGACTCTGGTGGGGGGCAGGGGGGAAGGGAACACAAAGCTGACTAAAGAGGTGAGAAATCTGCCCAGGCTTGGAAATAGAACAGATCAAAGCTTCAGTGCCAGTTTGCAGTAGGATTGAACCCATCAATAGTCATTGCTTTTCTAGCCTGGGAAAAATAGAGAAGTTGTTGTTGAGTTGTTTCAATTGTGTCTAGCTCTTTGTGACCCCATTTGGAGTTTTCTTGGCAAAGATACTGGAGTGGTTTGCCATTTCCTTCTCTAGCTCATTTTTACATATGAGGAAACTGAGGCAAATAGCATTAAGTGACTTGCCCAGGGTCACACAGTAAGTGTCTGAGGCCAGATTTGAACTTGGAAAAATGAATGTTCCTGACTCCAGACCTGGCACTCTATCCACTGTGCCACCTAACTGTCCAAAGATAGGAAAAACAGTCTCAAAAAACCAAAACTCAAAACCCCCAAATCCCTATGTTCAATCCCCCATTCTGTAGACTCAACTACAGCTCTGACTGGATAACTCCTTCCCCCAATCATATGGCAGTCAAGGATATAAAAGATACAGAGACAGGGAGTAAACATTAAGCAGAAGGAACCCAAACAATGTCAGTACTAGGGAGCAAACGAACTTTTTGAATTAATGAAGGAATGCCGGCAGGGCAGAGTGGATAGAGAGCTGACCTCAGAGTCAGAAAGATGTATGTTCAAATCCCGTCTCTGACACGTCCTGACCTGGCATCAGAGGCAAAACAACTTCTTGTCACCCCACACAACTCTCTAAGGCTACGTACTGAAGAACAGTTGCTGGTATATGCACCATTAACCTCGCTATTTCCTCGCTAGGAATTCCTTATATAAATGAAATCACAAGACTGTTATCAAAAGAAGGAAAAAAAGACAAGATGCTATAAAGAAGATTCCTCCAGAGAGGAGAGTTCTTGCATCTGTCCCCTTGTCCTCACTCCCACTGGCCCTGCCCTAGTTCAGTCTCAGCCTTTCTCAGCCAGACAATTACAACACCTTCCTAATTTGTCTCATGTCTTAGAGCCTCTCCCATTACACACTCATCTTCCAGCTCAGCACCCTATGACCCCCTCTGTGCATTTGTCCAGGCCTTCCGCTGGTATCTGCAATGAATTCTTTCCTCATCTCACCTCCAAGAATCTTTATCTGCTTGCAAGGTTTGGATCAGATGCCATCTTCTCCAAGAAGTCTTTCCTGATACCTCCAGTTATCTCTTACCTGGCTATATTTCTTTAAGGTCGTAAGCTACTTAAAGACATAAAGGCTTTCATTTTTGTTTTTGGGTCCTGTGCTTAGTTGAATTGAATCAGAATAGGTGACTTTCTAGCTTCAAAATTCCATGAATCTAGATCTCTATGAATTGACCTTAGAAGGTGTGGAACATATTACTCTAACAAAGGACTGGTCAATTAGTCCTGGGAGCCTGTGTAATTAATTAGTCCTGCCTACTGAGGCAGTTCAGTGGTATAGTACATAGCGTGCTGGGCATGGAGTCAGGAAGACCTCAATTAAAATCTTGCCTCAGAAATTTCCTAGCTGTGTGACCCTGAGCAAGTCACTTTTCTTTCGTCTGCCTCAGTTTTTCTCAGCTGTTAAATGGGGATAATGATAGCACCTGTCTCCCAGGGTTGTGAGAATCAAACTCGATAATATTTGTAGAGCGCTTAGCATAGTAGCTGGCACTTAGCAGGTATTTTAAAATTGCTTGTTTCATCACCACCACCATTGGCAACCCACATGGTATGCCTACTTCTAGAAGTATGTAATGATGTGGAATGGAGGGGCCTATGTTGCTGCATCAGAGGAGGTGCATGTAGTCTGTGACTGTTTCCTGTCCATTTACTGAGTGGTGAAGAAAAGCCTTTCGATTGGTTGCTGAGCTGGAACTGAGCGTGCCTACAAAAGGCCCTAACCAGCTGACTTAATCTCCCTTTTCCCTAGTGGCAAACAAGGTGATGGGTGATTGGCAACAGAATAACCTTGTGAGTTTCAAAGGGTCATTAGAACCAGCAGAATTTACCAGCAGCCATAGCTGCTTCAGCCCTGAGGAGCAACTTGCTTGTTCCAGTCTGGCAGCAGATCAGCCAAGCAGTCAAAAGCCCATGTCCTGCAAGCAATGGAGTGACTAATCCTTTGGCTACGCTGAACCCACAAGTAAACTTAGTGGTGGGAGGAGTGTTTGTAGCAGCCACTTTACATTTGAGCCCTCCCTCCCAGGAATCACAGTGGTAGAGGGGATGGCATGCCCCCATTTCTGGGGGATGTGTTTATACTTCTAGTCTTTCTATAAAACAAAAACAAAAATGAAAAAACCAACCTGATCAATTATCTATGATATAGATGAGATAAGAACTGGTTAAACTGATACAGGTGTTGATGATAGAAAGGAAATATTGTCACTGAGTGCTTTATATTGGAGAGGACATATCAGAATGGGAACTAGGGCTAAATGCATGACAAGAATCACCATAATGCCTTGGGGTTACCCCTTGAACTCTGTGGAGGAAGTGTAGCTAGATGTCTTCTGGGAACCCAACTTGACAATGCGAGTGGATATTGGGAGTAGGATCATCAGAGTCTTGTAAAGATTGATTAATAATTAGAATGAGTTTCATTTTAACAATTGTCCAACAACCTTAAATAAGTCAGTTTCTTCCTCTGTAAAATAAAATGGTAATCGAACTAGATGAGCTCCAAAAATCCTTTCAGATCTAAGTAAGTAATGGCAACAAAATGAAGCGTGTAGGACAGATTGTTGTTGTTCTTGTTTCTCCTTCATTCTTGGAGAGGACCATGACATGGTGATGGAGGTGATGCCAAGACAAGCAAGTGAATTGAATTTAAGTGAAGCACAAAGTCACCAGACTCACTTTCTCCTCTGGAGTCATCTGGGTCCAGTGGCAAGATATAGATCAGAATGACTAGAGATGGCCCAGGATGCAATGGGAGACCTGAGCCTTTTAAGCTAAGGTCTTTCCCAGGTCTCAGTTTGACTGAGGCAATGCCCAATCAGTGGGCTAGGTGAGAAATGAGGCAGAGAATGGCCTCTTTTGCCTAGTCAAAAAAAAAAAAAAATCAATCTGGGAGGAAGACCCTCAGGGTTGCTGGCCAAAACAGAAACAATTGCTAATTACATTCACTCTGAGCTAATCAGGGCCAAAAGAAGATAGCCTTTCCCACTCTAAATAATAAAATATTTATAACCATTCAGGTTTTAAATGAGAAAAATGGTTTGAGATCTTCAAAGGCAGATATTAAAGAAATAAAGTACCTGGTATAACACTGGATAGTGGAGGCAATGTGGTTAAAAGGAAGGAAAAAAGAAAGGAAGGAAGAGAAAGAAGAGAAAGAAAAGAAAGAAAGAGAGAAAGGAAGAAAGGAAGGAAGAAAAGAAAGAAAGAAAGGAAGGAAGGAAGGAAGGAAGGAAGGAAGCAGGGATGACTTAAATGTCTTTGTATCCACAGTGCCAAGGGCAGTGCTTTCACATCTAGTTATGTACTTAATGCTTGGTGTGTTGAAATGACCCAAATAGAATTTAGGTCAGAAGATTTGAGTTCAAGTCCCACTTCTAACCACTTCGTTGCTTCTTGGGCAAAGAAACGTTTTTCTTTGGGTCTCTGAGTAATGTGTGCAGAACAAGGGCCTTGGACGAGATGAAGACTAACCCTGTCCCTTCAAGGACTGTGTTCCAGTGTACCTGGAGAAGGGATAAAGACAAAAAGGGCTTCTGCCCAGCGAGATCTCAATGCTGTGATCTAATTTTCCATCAATTACATTTGCCTAAAATAAGATATTTAAAAGACGAACTGCAGGGCCTTCTGTGACATCCTTTGGTTCTGTATATCTAGGCAGTCCTTGCTGTTTATTGTCATTTATGAAATTAATCAAAATGGGAACTTTCTGATTACTGGTCTAATTCTTCATGAGATATTTCAAATAGGACTGGAATCCCTCAGGAACAGTTAAGACTAATTAAAACACTTGATAGAAATGCTACCTTCATGGGTTAAAAGAAGCAATGAGTTTGGCCCCTTGAGTTACTAAGGAATTCCAGTCTATTCTGGACAGAGGTCACTCTGTGTCCTCCTAGTCCCTCGTGGCTCCTGCTCAGTCAGACTGCAGAAAGCGTTCTAATGGCTGACCAGATGGCAGCAGCTGCCAAAATGATGTCATTGATTTTACTCTCAGTGGCCACTAAACCAAAGGTCTTATGTATGAGGAGTCCTCTTTAAGCCAGTAATATGAGAAACAGAAATGTTTCACATTTTTTTCTACGTATATTTGACTTTCTGAAATTGGATGCTATACACCAGAATTTACTCTCAGTTTCATAGTAGGGAAAAGCAAAGATCATTAAGTCAGACACTGAAAATATTTTTAAAGTGTTTAGAATTATAAAGTCTCACACCTGGGAAGGAAATTTACATATTATCTAGTCCAACCCTACATATAATCTAGCTTTCTACCAAAGTTGTAATCCATCAAAAGCACCCCATATTGGTGGTCATTCACCTACATTTTACTTGAATGTATCCAGCAACCAGAAAGCTCACTACCTTATATAGTGACCTATTTAATTTTCATTCAGTTATCATTTTAAAAAAAAGAAAGTTTTCCTTATCCCAAAGAAGAATTTGCCTCACTGCGAGTTCCACATAGTGGTCTTAGTTCTGGGGATCACACAAAATAGTCTTCATCCTCTTCCACATGAAAACCTTTTAGATCAGGGGTGGAGTCAGGGGTCTGGAGGCCACATGTAGCCCTCTAGGTCTACAAGTGCAACACTTGAACTGAATCCAAACTTCATGGAATAAATCCTCTCTTAATAAAAGGACTTGTTCTGTGAAGTTTGGATTCAGTCCATGGGCTGCACTGGAGGACCTAGAGGACCACATGTGGCCTCAAGGCCCCAGGTTCCCCACCCCTGATTAGATATTTGAAGTCAACCTTCCCCTCCCCCCAACTCCCATCTTTACCTCCCATGTTCCTTATATGATGTGAAGACTCTTCTTCACCAACAGGGTTGCTCCCTTGGGTACCTGATCCACTTTGTCAACATTGCTCCTTTTTAAAAAATTAATTTTATATTTTATTCTGAAACTAAACAACAAAAAATAACATTTCTATATATA
>JAQQSV010022774.1:0-10511 GCA_028646515.1 Pseudochirops corinnae
TAGGTGATTCTTGGTTTTAATCCCAGCTCCTTTGACCTCCAGAATATCATATTCCAGGCTTTTCAATCCCTTAATGTAGAAGCTGCTAGATCTTGTGTTATCCTGATTGTGTTTCCACAATATTCAAATTGTTTCTTCTTGGCTGCTTGTATTATTTTCTCCTTGATATGGGAACTCTGGAACCTGGCTATAATATTCCTAGGAGTTTTCTTTTTTGGCATCTTTTTCAAGAGGTGATTGGTGAATTCTTTCAATTTCTATTTTGTCCTCTGGTTCTAGAATATCATGGCAGTTTTCCTTGAGAATTTCTTGAAGGATGATTTCTCTTGATCACAGCTTTCAGGTAGTCTAATAATTTTTAAATTATCTCTCCCGGATCTATTTTCCAGGTCAGTGGTTTTTCCAATGAGATATGTCAGATTACCTCCTTTTTTTCATTTGTTTGGATCTGTTTCATAGTATTTTGATTTCTGATAAAGTCATTAGCTTCCATTTGCTCCAATCTAATTCTCAAGGACTTTTTCTCTTCAGTGAACTTTTGCAATTCTTTTCCTATCTGGCAAATTCGGCTTTTTAAGACATTCTTCTCCTAATTGGCTTTTTGGGCCTCTTTTGCCATTTGAGTTAGTCTATTTTTTTAAGGTGTGTTTTCTTCAGTCAGGTTGTTGACTTGCTTTTCATGATTTTCTTGCATAATTCTCATTTCTCTTCCCAATTTTTCCTCCACTTCTCTTACTTGATTTTCAGAATTTTTCTTGAGCTCCTCCATGGCCTATAACTAGTTCCTATTTTTCTTCAAAGCTTTTGGTGCAGGAGTTCTGATTTCATTGTCTTCCTCCTGTTCCATGCTTTGATCCTTTTGGTCCCCAAAGAAGGAATCTAAGGTTTGATTGCTGTGATTGCTTTGCTTCCTTTTCTTGCTCATGTCGCCAGTCAATTAACTTGACTTTTGAGGTCTTTGCCACAGTACAACTCTGCTTCCAGAGGGGAGAGCTTTGTCCCAAATCACTGGGGTTTTCACAGCTGCTAGAGCTATTAGTTGGGTGCCCTTTCTGCAGCCCCCACAAGCTCCAGCCCACTGGCTACATACCCCAGGACCTCCACCCAAGACAGCAATCCAGATCCAATCAGGTTAAAGCAAGAGCAATTACCGTCTGAATGGTTGCTTGGTCCCCCTCTGATCTGCAGGCCAGGAGCTCCTGAAGCGGCCATGTGGTGGTGGCTGCATAACTACTGCACCTCTGCTGCTTCTCACCCTGGGGGCAGTGGGCAGACTGTGCTCCCATCCCCCTGCCCAGTTTCAACAGAGTTCCACACTGACCTTTCACTTTGCCTTTGGCATTTATGGGTTGATAATTCTTGAAACTTACGCTGCTGTTGGTGATCCCCTCTCCTGAAGTTCTCTCTAGCCACTGCTGGTCGAGGCCACCCTGGGGCTAAAACCGTGGGCTCACAGGGGGCTGGGCTTGGCCCTCAGCATGCTGTGATGGACCCTTCCTGTAGGCCTTCTGGACTGCCTTCAGCGGAAGATTTGTTTCTTTCTGTCTCTTTGTGGATTCTGTAGCTCTAAAATTTGTTTAGAGTCATATTTTATAGATATTCGAGGTGGTTATGGGGGGACCTCATGGAGTCATCTTGGCTCTGCCCCCCTGAGATATTTATGTTAAAGCTGTGTGACCCTGGGCAAGTCACTTAATTTCTGTACCTCTGTTTTCCCATCTGTGAAATGAGGATAAGAGCACCCACCTCTGAGGGTTGTTGTGAGGATAAAATGGAATATTTATAAAGTACTTTGCAAACCTTAAAGCCATCTTAATTTTAATTTTTATATCATTTGTTTTAACAATAAGAATTATATATAGGATACATGAGGTTTTAATAATTCAGAGGAGATTTTTGATAACTGGCCATCAAATACCCTTTCAGATATACTCCTTAGGATGTGATTAGTATCCACTGAAGGACATGTTTGTTGTTTGTGGTTTTTAAACTGAAAATGCAGTGTGTTGTTTCTGCACCCCATCTACCTTTTTCCTCTTTAATTGCTACAAGTGCCTGGGTCTTTGTTCCAGAAGCAAAACAACTACCTAGCTTGGGAGATTTGGGGACCCACATAGACAGTGGTGTAGTCACCTCCACCCACTCCCTTTCCCCCTTCAGTAGCACCCTAGCTAACTGGTTGGTACAGAAATTTAGTGAAACTTCCTAACCATTTGAGCGGCCCCAAAGTGGGATTAGCTGCCTGCCCGGAAGCCCTTAAGCACATACTGAATGATTCCTTTGGCAGAGATATCATCGATCAGATTCCCATTTAGGGCCAAATTAGCCCAGATGACTTTCGAAGTCACTGCCAAGTCTTGAGATTCTGTGATACCCCCTTCATATACAAGGCCCTGTGCGCTAGACACAAAGATGAAATTTCAGGCTGTCCCTGCGCACAAGAAGGTTGCAGTTTATTAGGGGGATTAGGAAAGCTGAAATGAAGGGAGTGTACTGAGTTCAAATCCAACCTTAGTAGCTGTGTGACCCTAGTCAAGTCACTTAACATCTGTCTCCCTCTGTATCCTCAACTGTAAAATAGGGACGATAATAGCACCTACCCTCTGTTATGCAGATAAAATGAGACAATGTTTATGAAGCACTTTGTAAATGCCATTGTTATTAATTATTGTTGGTAGCCCATTTGTTATATTGATATTGATATTAATTATTATTTAATATTAACATTATTTCTTAGATGTAGAATATATGCAATTTCATCTAAAAATAAATAACACGTAAGGTGTAGCTATAAAATAATGAGAATGACTTTTATGCCTTACGCGGAAGGCAGACGCGTTTATCATATAACACTCAGTGCCGTTAGTTATGTGGGCACGGTAGAAGAGGCCGTGTGGCATGGTACCAACAGCCTGGGCTCTGGTGGCAAAGGACCTCCCTTTGAGCCCTTACTTCCTATGTGACCTTGGACAAGTCACTTAAACAATCCAATTCAAGCATCTATTAGCCTCCCTGTGCCTCAGTTTCCCTACCTGTAAAATGAGGATAAGGGAATACCCATGTCCCGGGTTTGTCGTGAGGATAAAATGAGAATTTACTACATGTAGGTAGACCTTCATGCTGGAGACTAGATACAAAACCAATGTGAAAAACAATAGCTCCTGCCTTCAAGTGACTTACATTCTAGTGAATTGAGGGATATAAGTATGTTCACTGATAAGGAAAAAATGCACAATAATTTGAGGAGGGAGCGGACACTAATAGCTAGGAGCATCAGGGAAGGCTCTCCTTAGGAGGTAGCCCATGAGTCAGGTCTTCAGGACGCTCAGGTTTATAAGGCAGAGGTCATCAGGGGATGAATAGATTCACACAGCACAGCCTGTCGGAGATGGGAGATAAAATGCTAAATTTGGGGAGCAGTTTCTCTGCGCCCTTCGTTTTCTTCTTCTCTAAAAGAAGAGGAGTTGACCAGATGATGCTTTAAATCCTTTGATCCTAAGACCCATGTAGATTTGCAAATGAAAGAAAAATACTCTCATATGCTCCTGAAGCATAGTTTTTTTAATCAGCAAATTTAATCTCTTTTTTTTTCTTTTTTTAGGGAAGTAGATCAGGACTCAGATGGACATGTCAGCTTTAAAGACTTCGAATACGCAATGAACTATGGTCAAAATGAAGCCTAAATATCAGAATCTACTTATGCCAAATTCCAGAAGGCCAGGGATTTAACTCAGGATCAACACAATGTCCAGTGTTTTGAGAAACTGCTTTCAAGGCTGTTGTAAAATTTATCCTGTTCTTAATAGATTATAAATATATAATTCAGTGTGTTTTCATTTTGAATCATTCCAATTTACCAATAATATCACTTTAATTATGCACTCCCTGTGATTAGACTCTTTCTTGATTCTGGTTTTTAATGTGACTTTTAGCTTTTATAATGGTCTAGTCTCTTTGCTAATAATGCATTAGAGGAAGCTGGAATATGATATGATAAAAATTTAAGTGTCTCAGAATTCTAGTGGATAATCACATGTAGATTATTACTGATAAAAGGATAGTCTATTACCTGGCCAATAGCCTTAAAGGAGAATGTATTAAAAAGTGAAATGTCCAAATTGTAATTCCATTTGGAAAGGCTGATTAGAAACATTAATGTAAAGAGAATTTGAAGGAAGAGGTGGTTGAAGGGCAAATCAGTTAAATTGAGAGAAAGAAGTTACTTTTAAGCCTTTATGATAAAAACTGAGCATAGTTTCTATTCTCATCAATTTAATAGTTGCTGGAAAGGATAAGGAATGAGAGAAACACTGTGGAAGAGGAAGAGCACATAGAATTTCATTTCCCAGGTATACATTGTGAATATATGTAAAAGATATGTATACTTATATAGGATAACTTAATTGCATATACCAGAGTGCCTATATAGCTACAGGTTTAGAGTCATTCATTCATTCAACAACTGTTTCTTGAGCTTTGGAATTATGGAAGATACAAAACACTTGTCCAGTGCTTCATTGAGATACAAAGAGAATTAAGACATTATTCCTGACCCTATGGAGTTTAATCAGTCAATCAGCCAATCAATAAATATGTATTAAACCTCACTATTTACTAAGCCCTGGAGATACAAAAGAAAGTCCCTGCTTTTTAGGAGCTTAGTACCTTTATTTAAATTTCTCTCTTCATTCTGAAGTTGACTTGCCCTGAGATGCCATTGGTCACTTCCAACCACAGCTATCTTATCAGTCAGCCTACTGTCGCCAGAAATTACCTTCTGAAATAGAGTAAACACCTGTGAACACCAAAGCTCAATATTTGAGCTTCATTTCAGATCTTTTACCACCCTGTGCACAAAAGTTTATAGCATTAACCTAATATTTATCTTGGAGTGGAGAGGGGAACAGGCACGTAACAGAGATTCTCATTGATCCCGATAGCTTTTAATATCACCATCAAACCACTTATTACTCTCCAAGCTGCATTTAGGACTTTCTCTACCCTACCCTTGAAAACTTTTCATCCTAGAAACTCATTCTAGCCTTGGAATTCACACATTGGAAGCATCCCCCCCCTGTAGCCTCTTCCTCTGATTGGATGTTTCCTCCTAAAATTTTCATTTAAGGAGGTTACCCAGGCCCACCATATCTCATTTCTCTGTGGACTACACTCTGGACTTTTTCTTCTTCTTTTTTTTTTTTTTGGAGAGGGGAGGGCAGAGCATTTGGGGTTAAGTAACTTGCCCAAGGTCACATAGCTAGTAAGTGTTAAGTGTCTGAGGTCAGATTTGAACTCCGGTCCTCCTGACTCCTGGGCTGGTGCTCTACTCACTGTGCCACCTAGCTGCCCCTGGACTTTTTCTAACACACGCACAATACAAACACACACACACAAATAGACAACACATTTTATAGTAGCCACTTAATGTTCTACTTTTTTGCTCAGTGCCTTAGAACATCAGAAATAAACAACCATCCACCCCTAACCGTGCTGTTATTTTGCCTTAAATGTGTGTAGAGGTTTTAGATATGACTATGTCTGTATCTCCAATGAGGAAAACTCTTAGCTTTGTATGTTTTAAAATGAAAGCACTCTGTATCTCCTCTGGATTTCATAAGAACTTCTCTATTGCAGGTATCAAAAGCCTTTTTTTTTTTTTTGCCGATTGAGCTCTCTAGCTTGTCTGTAAGTGGCTATCAATTGAATAATACAGTGATGGGTTTTTCAGCATCTGTATGGTTTCTCAGCGACAGATTGCAATGACTTTGCAAGTTCCATGGTGCATCTTTCCTTCAGAAAAAGAGTCCTAGACTCTCAGAAGTAGAAAGGGCCTCTGAGAAGGTCATCTGCTCCAACCCATTCCTGAACAGGAATCCTTCCTACAACATCCCCAACGAGCAGTCTTCCAGTACCCACTTAAAGCTCTCCAGCAGAAGGACCAAAGCAACATATTATACTTTTTGACAGTTTTAATTGTTGGGAAGGGTTTTTTTTCCCTTATATAAAGAAGAAATCTTTCTTCAAGTCAAGTAGATTTATTAAGAGCTTACTGAGTGCTAGGCACGATACTAAGCACCAGGGTACAAGGAAAAAGGCCAAAAACCAACAAGAGTCAACACCTGCTGTCAAGGAATTCACCATCTAATGGGAAGACAACGTGCAGACAACTATCCAAACAAGATATGCTGTACACAGGATAGACTGGAGACAGTCTCAGAGGTAGGGCAGCCAGATGGTACAGTGGATAGAGCGCCAGGCCTGAAGTCATGAAGACTCGTCTTCTTAAGTTCAAATCTGGCCTCAGACACTTACTAGCTGTGTGACCCTGGGCAGGTCACTTAACCCTGTTTGCCTGTTTCCTCATCAGCAAAATGAGTTAGAAAAGGAAATGGCAAACTACTCCAGAATCTTTACCAAGGAAACCCTAAATGGGGTCATGAAGGGTCAGAAATGAATGAAAACAGTAGAACAACAATTTCAAAAGCATTAAGGAGGAATGAGACAGGTTTCTTGTAGGAAGTGGAATTTTAGCTGAGCGTTGAAGGAAGCCAGAAGGGAAAGATCAGGAAGGAGAGGATTCTATATATGATAATCAGCCAGTGAAAATGCACTAGATTTGAGAGATGGAAGGGCTTGTGGAAAGAACAGTGTCACTGGATATAGTGTATGTAGAAGGGAGTAAGGTATATGAAGACTGGAAAGGATAGGGCAGCTAGGGGGCGCAATGGATAGAGCATGGGCAATGGAGTTGGGAGGAACTGAGTTCAAATGTGGCCCCAGATACTACCTGTGTGACCCTGGACAAGTCACTTAACCCTTATTGCTTCTTCAAAAAAAAAAAAAAGGACCGGAAAGGTAGGAAGGAGTCAGTTAATAAAAAGCTTTAAAAGCTGAACAGAAAGTGTTACGTTTGGTCCTAGAGGAAATGGGGAACTGTTGAAGTTTGTTGAATAGGTGGGTGATGTGGTCAGACCTGCACTTTAAGAAGATCATTTGAGAGCTGAGTGGATGCTAGAGTGGAGTGGGGAGAAACTTGAAGCAGGAACACCAACCAGATAGTTATTCCAATAATCCAGGTTTGAGGACATGCATCAGGTGGGTGCCAGTGCTCAGAGAAGAGAAGAGGGGTGAATACCAGAGGTGTTAAAAAGGTAGAATTGATGAGACTTGGCTACTGATTCAATATGGGGCATGCAAAGAGTTGAGAATGATTCCTAGGTTGTAAGCATGGGTGATTAGGAGGATGGTAACAGTAACCGGGAAGTTAGTAAGAGGGATCAGTTTGAGGGGAAAGATAATGAGTTCAGTTTTTGCCAGTTCTGTCCTTTGGGACCAAGCAGAAATCAAATCTTTCTTCTATATGACAGCCTTCAAACAGAATCACACATTTGACCTGAAAGGAAGGAACCTTCAGGGCAGGGGCATACTGGAGTCAGCTCTAGAGCTTGTGGTTAATTTTTCAGTTTGAACATTTACACCTCAGTAATCAGCAATGGCTACAAATCAGGGCTTTATTGTTTTGTTGAGTAACATTAAAGAGGATTGAGAAAGGCTTCTGGTAGAAGATGGGATTTTAGCTGAGATCTGAAGGAAACCAGGAAGTAGAGATGAAGAAGCAAAGGATTCTAGACATGATAGAAAAGCCTACACAGTTTAGACTTTAGAAAGTAGTGGAGAAAATGTTAATAATTCAAATTAAACTTAAAAGTGTGTTGCAAGGATATATTTATTTTTTGCGAACTGGTTAAACACTTAGCACTCCCTTGCTTACAGACCATCTAAGCATCTAAGTCCAACCCCCTTGTTTAAATGAAGTTCAGTGACTTGAAGATCTGAACTCAGATCTTGACTCCAAATCAAGTGCTTTCCCTACTGTATCAAATACTTGAAGTTAATTAACATCCTCTCAAATATTTTCTTCTTTAGATCAAACCTCCCTAATTCCCTTAATCCTTATACAACATCATTCGAACTCCCCCATAACTTGATTGTCTTCTCACTGCACTCCAATTTATTGGTATTCTTTCGAAAATGAACAGAGTTCTCTGGATATGGTATAATCATGGCAGAAAACACTTGACTAATTCCCCCTTCCCTTCCTGCCAGTACTCCCTTCCCTTTTGCATTTCCTGGCTGAGCATTTACCCCCACCTCACCCCACATCCTCACCCAAGCAGGAGAGAACTCAGGATCCCCACTCCACTCCAAACCTTGGTTCCACTCCCAATCTTGGTTTCACTCCTCACCTCCTATTGACAGTAGGCTGGGCACCTCCAGACCTTACCCCCTTGCTAGTCTAACAAGACTATTCACAGCACGCAGATGTGCAGGGAGTCACCAACTACAATCCTTCAACCACCAGGCTAGACCATCTGCCTTCTGCTGGACCCTTAGGTCCACTGGACACTGACCTGCCACTGTGTAGTCCAGATCCTTAGACATTGCTATCTGACCTGCTAATTAATGCACCCAAAACGTCCTAGAGCAGTGGTTCTCAACCTTACTAATGCCACAACCCTTTAATACTCGCATGTGGGTGGACCGGCCTGGAGACAGATAGAGGAGCAGTGTCTCAGTTACTAAGACCATGGGAAATATGTGTTTTCTGATGGTCTTAGGCAACCCCGTTCAACTCCCACAGGGGTCGCGACCCACAAGTTGAGAATCGCTATCCTAGAGTTATGCACCCTTAGGACCACCAGACCCTTCCATCCTCTCTGCAGCTCAAACTTTTATATGTATTGTCCCTCCATGGATTAAAATATGAACTCCTTAAGAGCAAAATCTATTTTACTTTTCTTTTTTGTAAACCAAGGCCTTAGCACAGTGCTTAGCATACAGTAAACACTTAAAAAATGCTTCTGGTGATGCAGCCTAAAGTCTTTTTCTAATAGAGTTTTCATTAGCAGACTGTCTATTGAATAAAACAGTGTTGGTTTGGTCAGTATATCTATGCTATTTCGTAGCTACCAAATAGATTGTAAAAACATTGAAAGCTCAATATCTGAGGGTCTACCCCTTCCTAAATTTATACAGTTGATCTTTAAAACGCAAGTGTAGTGGTGTAAGGAGAAGAATAGATTTAGAATCAGTATGTTCTTACTGCTGTTCATCGTTTCAATCATGTCTGACCCTTCATGAGCCCGTGGACCTCTGTCCATAGAGTTTTCTTGGCAGAGAAACCTTCTAAAAGTGTTAATAGGGATTTGAAACCCAAATTTCAAATATGATAAGAGAGTATCTAAGGGCAGATCGGTGGCATGGTGGATAGAATGCTGACTTAACGAAGGTCACACAGGTAGGAAATTTCTGAGGCTGGATTTGAACTCAGGTTTTCCTGTCTCCAAGCCCAGTACTCTGTCCACTGCGCTACATAACTGTCCCAGTATAGAGCCAGTATACCTTGATTCAAATCCCAGCCTTGCCAATTGACCTAAAATTAAGGAATCGGACAAGTTCCTTTCCAGCTCTAGGGAAGGACCTATATCTTATGACTTTACATTTTTCCAATTATAAATTTCATTTTATTAAATCTAGACTACCATTCCAGCCAGTCGAGTTTTTGGTAGATTATGACAGAAGTCTTCCAGTGTTAATTCTCCCTCCTAGTTCTGTATCATCTGTCCCATCCCCCAGTAAAATGTAAGCTTCCTAAGGGCAGAGACTGTTATTTTTGACTTGGGTCCACATTACAAAGCACAGTGCCTTATATATAGTGAATATTTTTAATAAGTGTTTGTTGAATTGAATAAGATCTGCAGATCTGATAAGCATTCCATCTATGTCTTCAATTGCAAGTAATTGATAAAAATGTTGAAGAGACTCAGACCCGGAACAGTGCAAGGTGGCACTACGCTATGGATTTGCGCTCCGGGATGACATCAGTCCCTTCATTTCCACTTTTTTGGCCTAGTCATTCAGCCAGCTAAAGCAGGTTTTATACCAGACGAATTTATTATTTTGTGGCTATTTATATTCTCTCCATCTTTTCCATAAAGATTTCTTGAGAGACTTTGGAATGTACCTTGCTGAAGTCTATGCACAGCCTGTCTATGGCATTTCCCTGATCTCCTAATCACCCCATAAAAGTGGAAATGAAATTAGTATAGCATTACTTGTTCCTGATGAAGTCGTGCCCGTTCACAAGAATCACTTTCTGTGAACGCTCATTACCCATTCCTTACAGAGGTTTTCTTGAATTTCGCCAGGAGTCACTAGCCCATAGTTTCCAGAATCCACCTTCGCTTTTATTTTTTTTAAGTGCAATACTTTAAGTGTGATTTCTTGTCCTTTAGCTCTATCCTCCGTGGTTTTACAAAGGAAAGCATCAGTAACCCAACTATCCCATTTAAAAGTTCCCCAGAGGGGCGGAGCCAAGATGGCGGCGTAGCAGCAGCAATGTATCGCAGCTCTCACATAGCCACCCCCAAATACCCATGGAATAGGACTCTGGACCAACCTAGAACTTCAAAAACACACACAGATACTTCCCACTAAAGTCAGCTCGGCTA
>JAQQSV010022775.1:0-10511 GCA_028646515.1 Pseudochirops corinnae
AGGGAAGGAATGACAAAAACTCTAAACTGGGTATCTTGCCACACAGGAGAGTAGGGGGAGTGGAGATGAGAGGTGGGATGATGGAGGGGAGGAGATGTGGGGGGGAGAGTTGATGGAAGTACACACTTCTGTAAAGGGACAGGGACAGGGACAGGGTAGAGAATAGAACAAGGGGGAGGCGGGATAGGAAGGAGGGACATATAATTAATCTCTCGCAATATGCCCATTGTGGAGAGGTTCTGCGTAATTACACATGTACAGCCTGTATCTAATTGCTCATCCTTCCAGTGGGGGTGGGTGACAAGGGAGGAAGAGAAAGAATCTAGAATTTAAAGTTCTATAATCAAATGTTATACATATATATGTGTATATATATATATATACAATTATTATTATTATTATTATCATTATTACTATTAACTGCATCCAACTGGGACTTAAGATACACAGGCACTGTGGTAGGGAGATTCATCCTGCCCTACTGGAAAGTCAGAGGGATGATGGGGGAGGACATAGGAGAGAATAGATTGGGGGAGGGGTTATACAATGGGATGGCTGTTTTGGGGTGGTTGGTAGGGGAAAGTTGGGGAGAAAATTTGTAACTCAAAATCTCATGGAAATGAATGATGTAAACTAAAATAAATAAAAGTTTAAAAAAATTTAAAAAAATCTATAGTCATATGAAAAAATGCTCTAAATCAGTATTGATTAGAGAAATACAAATCAAAAAGACTCTGAGGTGCCACATCCCACCTGTCAGATTGGCTAACATGACAAAACAGGGAAATTATAAATACTAGAGAAGATGAGGGAAAAATGGAACACTAATGCATTGTTGGTGGAGTTGTGAATTGATCCAACTATTTTGGAGAGCAATTTGGAACTATGCCCAGAGGGCTATAAAAATGTCCATATACTTTAATCCAGCAATACCTCTTCTAGTGCTGTATCCCAAAGAGATCATACAAATGGGAAAAGGACCCACATTACAAAAATATTCATAGCAGCTCTTTTTGTGGTAACAAAGAACTGGACAATGAGGAATGTCCTCAATTGAGTAATGGCTGAACAAGTTATGATATATGAATGTAATGTTATACTATCACGCTATAAGAAATGATGAGCAGGCAGACTTCAGAAACAACTTAAAAGACTTATGTGAACTGGTGCTGACCGAGGGGAGCAGAATCAAGAGAACATTGTACACAGTTACAGCCATACTGTGCAATTACTACCTTTGATAGATTTGTCTCTTCCAAGCAATGCAAGGTTCTAAGAGAACTCCAAAAGGTTCATGATGGAAAATGCTATACACATCCAGAGAAAGAATTATGGAGTCCGAATGCAGATCAAAGCATATTATTTGTTCCCTCTCTTTTTTGTCTTGTTTTGTGTTGTTTGTTCTTTCTCATGGTTCATTCCATTGGTTGAAATTCTTCTTTGCAATATGAATAATATGAAAATATGTTTAATGTGAATGTATATGTAGGGCCTATGTTAAATTGCATGCTATCTTAGGGAGGGCGGAGGTGAAGGGAGGACAAGAAAATCTGGAACTCAAAAGTGTGCCCAGCTGAGTGTTGTAAGCTAAAAATAAATAGATTAACTTAAAAAATAAAATAAAAATATTTTACCCAATAATTTGAAAAAAACTATTTTTTATGTTCTTTTTTAAAAAACATTTTGAGTTCCAAATTCTCTTCCTTCCTCCCTTCCCAAACCTTCCCTGAGATGGGAGGGAATGTGATATAAGTTATGCATGTACAATCGTGCAAAATATATTTCCATATTAATTATGTTGTGAAAGAAAACACAAAAAAATAAAGTAAAACATGTGCTTCAATCTGCATTGATACTCATCAGTTCTATTTCTGAAGATGAACATCATTTTTTGCTATAAGTCCTTTGGAATTATCTTAGATAATTGTAGTCATTCACAGTTGATACTACTGTTACAGTATACAATATTCTCCTGGCTTGAATCATTTCACTTTGCATCAGTTCATGTAAGTCTTTCCATATTTTTCTGAGAGCATCGTGCTTGTCATTTCTCATAGTACAAAGTATTACATTAAATTTTGCACTATAGTTTGTTCAGGCCTTGCCCAATTGATGGCCATGACCCTCAGGTTCAATTCTTTGCCACCACAAAGAATTCCTAGAAATATGTTTGTACCTATAGACCTTTTTTCCTTTTTAAAAAATGTCTTTAACATACATACCTTGTACTGGTATTGCTAGGTCAAAGGGTATGAATGGTTCCAATTCAGGCATATTTCCAAATTGCTCTCCAGAATAGTTAAATCAGTTCATTTGATTATAGATAGTTTTGATTACTTCATCTAAAAATTTCCTGTTCATATTCTTTGACCATATATCAGTTGGGAAGTGGCTCTCATTTTTATAAATTTGAATAAGTTTTCTATATTACTTAAGAAATGAGGCTTTTATCAGAAAAAAACTTGTAATCTTTTTTCACAATCATGATTATTGTGTATTTCTCTCCATCCTATTCCCCTCCACCATTTATCCTATTCTTTTCCTTTTTACCCTGCCCATCCTCAAAAGGGTTTTGCTACCACCTCCCCCAATGTTTTCCCTTCCATCAGCCCGTCCTTCTATTATATGCTTCATTTCCTATTTTCCTACAAGGTAAGACAGATTTCTATACCCAACTGAGTATGTATATTATTCCGTCTTTTAGTCAATTCATATGAGAATAAGATTCAAGTGCTCCCTCTCACCTCCAACATCTTCCTCTCCACTTTAAATACTCTTACATGCCTCTTTTATGTGAGATGATTTACCCCATTTTACATCTTCCTTTTCCCTTCTCCCAGGGCATTCTTCTTTGTCACTTCACTTTCTCACACTCATTTTCTCATTCATTTGTTTTAAATATCATCCCATCAAAGTCCACTCACACCCATACCCTCTCTCTATGTATATTCCTTCTAATTGCCCAAATAATGATAACTTTTTTTTTAGAAATTACAAATGTCATTTCCCCATTTGGAATAAAAAGAGTTTAACCTCACTGAATCCCTTATAATTTCTCTTTCCTGTTCACCTTTTATGTTTCCCTCGCATCTTGTATTTGAAAGTCATGTTTTCTATTCAGCTCTGGTCTTTTCATCAGAAATGCTTTAAGTCCTGTTTCACAAAATGTCTGTTTTTCCCCCCAAAGGATTATACTCAGCTTTCTTGTGTAAGTGATCCTTAGTTCTAATCCTAGATCCTTTGCCCTCTAGGATATCATATCCCAATGCCTTAAAACCTTAGTGCTGAAACTGCTAAATCTTGTGCTATTCCCACTGTGAATCCACAATATTTGAATTGCTTCTTTTTGGCTACTTACAAAATTTTCTCCTTGTTCTGGGAGCTCTGGAAATTGGAAGCTTTCATTTTGGAATCTATTTCAGGAGGTGATAAGCAGATTCTTTCCATCTCTATTTAACCTTCTGTCTCTAAGATGTCAAGACAGTTTTCCTTGATAATTTCTTGAAAGATGATGTCTAGGGTCTTTTTTTGTTGTTGTTATCATGACTTGCAGATAATCTAATAATCTTACATTATCTCTCCTCAATCTATTTTCCAGGTCAGTTATTTTTGTTTTTGCTTTTCCCATGAGATAGTTTAAATTTTCTTTTATTTGCTCATTCTTTTGAGGTTGTTTTATTGTTTCTAGATGTCTCATGTAGCCATTAGCTTTCAATAGACAAATATTAATTTTTAAGGAATTATTTTCTTCAGTGAGCTCTTGTACTATCTTTTCCATGTAGCTAATTATGCTTTTTAAGGAGAACTTCTCTTCAGTGATTTTTTTTTGCCTCTTTCCATTTGGCCTATTATATTTTTAAAATGTTATTTTCTTTATCATTTTTGGGACCTTCTTTAACAAGCTATTGATTTTTTTCATTTTTTCTTGCATTGCTATAATTTTTTCCTTCAATTTTCATCTACCTCTCTCATTTAATTATTAAAATTCTTTTTAACGATCTTCCAGCAATTCTTGTTGTGCCTGAAACCAATTTATATTTTTCTTTTAGGCTTTGGTTGTAGCAACTTTGATTTTTCTGTCTTTTTCTTAGTGTTTCTTGATCTTACTGTCACCATAGTTATTTTCTATGGTCAGGTTCTTGGTTATTGTTATTGTCAGCTCACTTTTTCAATCTATTTCTTGACTTTTAACCTTATGTTAAAGTTCACCTCTGCATTTAGGATAGAGGGGGCACTATCCCAAGCTGCAACTGTTTTCAGATCTAGTTCAGTAGGGGACAGAGGAGTTCCTATAAATTCTCAGTTCTTCAAAGGTGGTATAATCTAAGGAGAGGTTTCTTTATTACTCTCCTGACCTTTGCTCTGTTTTGTGAGTGATCACAAGCACTTCACTCTGATCTGGAACTGGGCCCAGGGCTCTTGCTCCCTTGCAGCCACAAGTGCTGCTGTGCTAGTGCTCCTCTTTAACCTGGGACTGAGGTTCAGTACTGCAACCAAAATCTGCATATGGGCAATGCAACAGAGTCCTTCTGACCAGTTGTACAACTCCTTTGTCATCTATTGGCTGAGAACTCCAGAAGCTGCTGCAATTCAGTCACCCCCCCCAAGTACTGTTGCTGGTGTGGGGAGGTTGCTGCTCAGTAGCCTGATGGTGTTTTGCCAAGGTGTTGCATGCCTGGAACTGTGCTTCACTCTCACTCTGGTGTGACAGACCTTTCATGTCAACCTTCTAAGTTTTCTGGGGCCAGAAAACTGTTTCACACTTTACTTTTGTTGGTTTTGTTCCTCTAGAATTTGTTTTGAGATTTTAAGTTGTCTGGATGGGAATTTGGGAGAGCTCAGGTGAGTCTCTGTCTTTTTTCCACCATCTTGACTATGCCCTTGAAGAGTGCCATTTATGATTGGATCACAGAGTGTAGAATGGGGAATAGTATAATAAGGTTGGAAAGGTAAGTTACCACTAAGTTGTGAAGAATTTTATATGGTCAGACCTACTCTTTAGAAAGATCAATTTAACAGCTGAGTGAAAGATAGACTAAGAGTAAGAGTGGTAAGAGTCTTATGGCAAGGAAACCAGGTGTTTTCAATATTGTAAGCATGAAGTGATGAGAGCTTGCACCAGAGTGCAAGAGGAGATGTTATTGAAGCTAAAAGCAACAGGTGATTAGACATAGCAAGTGATTGGATGCTGGTGAGGGTGGATGAGAAATAGTGAGGAATCAAAAATGACATCTAGATTTCAAGTCTCAGTAACTGGGAGGATTGTGGCACCTTTGAAAATAATAGGGATGTTATTAATAGGGGAGGAAGGTTTGAAGAGGAATGATAATGAGCTCAATTTTGGACATGTTGAGTTTAAGATGTCTGTGAGACATACAATTTGATATGTCTAATAAGTAGTTGAAAATGTGAGACTGAAGGTCAGGAGAGATGTTAGGGATGTATAACTTATTCCAAAAATCAGCAGAACAGTAATTATAATAAAATCCATGGAAGCTGATGAAACCATAAAATAAAAGAGTATAAAGCAAGTATAAAGGTTGAGAAAAGAGTCTTGGGGAATTGCCATTGTTAGCAGCCATAAACAGGGTGAAGATTCAGCAAAGAAGCCTGAGGAGGAGTCAAAAAAAATTTAGGAGAGAACAATGTCACAAAAGCCCAACAAGGAGAGAGTATCAAAGGAAAGAGGTTGATCAACAATGTCAAAGACTGAAGAGAGAAAAGTGCTACTACATACTTATAATAACCCAATGAGGTAGGTACTATTAGTATTCCCATTTCATAGTTGGGGAAACTGAGATACAGAGAAGTTAAATGACATGCTCAGGGTCACACAGCTAGCAAATGTCTAAAGATGCATCTGAACTCAGGTCTTTGAAACTCCAGTCCCAGTATTTTATCCATTGTACCCCCTACCTGTCTAAGACCTTCAGAGAGGTAAAGAAGAATGAGGGCTGAGAAAAGGCCATTTGATTTTACAATTAAGAGGGTAATGGTAGAAAACTTTGGAGAGAGTAGTTTTAATTGAATGATGAGGAAAGAAACCAGACTGCAGAGAGTTGAAAGGAGAGTGAGAGATAAAGAAGTGGAGGCACCAATTACAGATGGTACTGTAGATTTATTGCAGTTATTTTTTGTTTGGTCATCACATAAATTGTTCTCTGAGTTCTGTTTAGTTTTCTTTGCATCACTTCATAAAAATGTTCCCAAGTCTTTCTGAATTGATCATATTTATCATCTTACATAACAATAATATTCTATTACATTTATGATGTCATAATTTGCTCAGCCACTCCCCAATCAGTCAGCATCCATTTTCTTTTCATTTATAGTGCTGCTACAAAAATTTCTACATATTTCTCTTTGACTCTGTCCTTGACTTCTTTTGGGTATATGACTCGTAATAGTACCACTGAAGCAAAAGTTATATACATTTTAATGAAGTTTATAGAACGATTCTTATTGTTTTTCCAAAGCAATTCAACCAACATATAGTTGAGGAAGAAAAGGAAGGGAATACATATTTACTAGCATCTGCTATGTAGCAGGCACTGAAATACTCTCTTATTTTATCCTCAGAATAACCCTGGGAGATAGATATAATATCCCATTTTTAGAGGTAAGGAAATGGAGACAGATAAAGGTGAATTGATTTGCCTACAGTTATGCAGCTAGTATGCTGAGGTCAGCTTTGAACTCAGATATTCCTGAATCCAAGCCCAGAGACCTATCCCTTGCATCAGCTCTAGTTCTACCAATAGTTTTCAGTATACCTATTTTTCCCTTTCTTCTAAATCATTTACCATCTTTGAGGATATGATGAGTGGGAGGTAAAATTTTAGTATTTTAATATGCATTTCTTGTTGTTAGTGATTTGTGACATCTTTTTTTACATAGTTATGTATAGATTATGTTTCATCTACTGGAAATTGCCTGTTCATATCCTTTGATATGACTCTCATCCTCACATGTTTAGGAATGACTCTCATCCTCACATGTTTAGGTTGCAGTTAAGCCTAAACCAGGAGATCACTATACCAAAAAAAATCATAAGACTAGTCTCAACCATATATATTTGATATCAGAAATATTTTTGAAAAGCTTTTTTTCCCAGTTAGCATCTTTTCTTCCTGTATTTCTAACTTTATTTCTCTAGCTGTATTGATCTCGTCCATTCAAAAGCTTTTTAAGTTTTCATAATCAAAATTTTCTATTTCATTGGCTATGATTTCTTATCTCACTCTCCCCTATCGTAGCTGTGCAAAATTTCTCATATTTTCCTCTCCTTCTTTCAATGATGTGTCTTTCTTTTTTATATTTAGGTCACTTATACATTTGAAGCTTATTATTTTTTATGGTAGAAAATATTGGTCTAAACCTGATTTCTGCCAAACTGATTTCTAGTTTTCTGGGCAGTTCTTTTTAAAGAGTGAGTTATTACCCCTGTGGGTAATATTCTTAAGTTTATCAAACCCTAAATCACTATGTTTGGGCAGAATAAGATAATCAAAGCTTGGTTAGGAGTATTGCTTATTGTTGATAGCATGAAAATGATGGAAGGAAAAACTACTAGAGTGTTATCTTTCTCCTGCTTACTCTGCCAAGGAGAATGGTCTTTGTCCTTGTTCTATTGGATGGCACAATTGTCAATTAGACTGGTTTCTAAAAGCAGAAAGTCTCATTCAGTGCCCAGTGGTTGTTCATAGCAGAGGATAAAGTTAGCCTCCATTGAAGTCATTTTCTATACACACTTTCCTATACTATAAGGTAGGCAGTAAACTCTTCCCAAAACCTCAAACCAATAAAAAATGTACCACAGGCTGACTCCAACAGAAAGAGGTTGTAATGATAATCACTGTCTTTCATGCCCTAAAAACAAAGAGTAGATTTCCATAGCAAATTTGGGTGTAATCCTGTGCCACAGCACAGCACCAATGCTCTATCTGCTAGACATGAGTTAGTGATGCCTTCACATTTTCCACTGGGTGGCTAGGAAAAGATTTGCAAAATGTTTTGTGCTTCACCACCATTTTAAAAACAATTACAGAGAGGGGAGCCTAGGATGGAGTTTCCAGGACACCATTTCACAGGCTATTGCTCCAGTCCCACTTACTGGTACAAGAGCAGTTTTCTTCTTTTCTATCTCTCTTCACTGTTGGAATCAAACCTTAGTGCCAAATGTGGACTTTTCTTGCTTTATACTTTGGAGCTGCCCAAAATGTTTCCATTTATTGTGGTTGCTGGTATTCATTTGATGGTAAACCACAAGACAACTCATCTGAATTGTTAAGATCATTACACTTAATGCCTTCTTCCTTGTTTCAGTTCTGATGTTGCGAATGGAAGGAGACAGTGGAGACAGAGAGAAATAGAGATACAGAGAGATATAGAAACAGAAAGAAACAGAGGAAAGAGATGGAGGGAGAGAGATAAAGTCATGGAGAGAGAGGGGAGAGGAGGGAGAGAAAGAGAGAGAGAGGCAGAGAGAGACAGAGATAGAGACAGAGAGAGAGAGAGGAAGAGGGAGAGGAAGATGGAGAGGGAGAGAAAGAGTGAGAGAGAAAGAGAGAGAAAGAGAGAGAGAGAGAGAGAGAGAGAGACAGAGAGAGAGAGAGAGAGGGAGGAGAGGGAGAAGGGAGAGAGAAAGCAGGCAAAGCATTCCAGTATGCTTTTCAAAGTAAATAAGCTCCATTCAGTGTACTTTTTCTTTCCTATTAGCATAAATCAAAAACTTACTTTCACACATACTCTGCGAAATCGACCTTTCTCAATGAACAGTTAGGGAAAGCAGGTGCTATTCATAGCAATCCTCTTCCAAGATTAGAGACCTTTCTTTAGAAACCCTTCCTGTGGCTGGCAGATGGCCATTGGGTTTGTCACTGAACTGTTGTCCCTTCCTCCCATTTTTTTAGAAAACCACCTGGCATTTAGAACGTCCGTGATCAATATTTTACCCTCATTCTTTATTAAGAATGGGATAACACTAACTTCTTTCCTAAAAGAAGAGAAAAAGAGACTCAAATATATACATTTTTAAACTATGAAAATTACTTCCTTTGCCTTGTACTGGTGCACAATTCAGGATTTAAATCAGGCATCATTTCAAAAAGCCTACCTAGCATCTGCTTCATTTTTTCAGAAAAGGGCTAAAAGGTCAGGGCTGGGGATGCCTTAAGTTAAAGGAAGGTCTCATCTTTCTCCAAAACTGATGGGGAAGTGTCATTCTTTCCAAACATTTTAAATCCAACTAAATCTAAAGAAATCCAATACCTTTTCCACTTTGAAGTTAACTCTTCATTTCTGATTTATAATTTGCAATCAAATTCAGAGTGATTTCCTAGACAATTGAAATTCACCTCCCAAAAGTAATGGGCAAATTTAAGGAAGTTAAAATGTTTTGTAAGAAAGTATTTTATTTTTTAATTTAATATTTTATTTTCCTCCAATTATGTGTAAAAACAATTTTTAGCATTGTCTTTAAAAAATTTGAATTCCAAATTCTCTCTGTGCCTTACCTCTTCCCCTCATTGAGAAGGTAATTGATATGTTATACCCCTGAAGTTATGCAAAATACTTCTATTTTAATCATGTTGTGAAATAAAACACAGACAAAAAAGAGAACACAAAAAAGTATGCCTCAGTCTACATTCAGATTCCATCACTTCTTTCTTTGGAGAAAGATAACTATTTTTTTTTTTTATCATAAGTCCTCCAGAATTGTCTTGGATCATTATACTGCTGAGAATAGTTAAGTCATTTACAGGCTTATCATCATACAATATTGCTGCTACTATATACAGTTTTCTTTCTGGTTCTTCACATTTCACTTTGCATCAGTTCATATAAACCTTTCCAGGTTTTTCTGAGAGCGTTTCATTTATCATATTTCATAGTACAATAGTATTCCATCACAATCATATATAACTTGGTCCACCATTTCCCAACAGATGGACATTCCCTCAATTTCCAATTCTTTACTATCACTAAATGAGCTGCTATAAATATTTTTGTACATATAGGTCATTTTCCTTTTTTTTAATTTTTTTATTTTTTTTTATCTCTTTGGGAGACCTACTAGTGATAATTGCTTGGTCAAAGGTGATATCATGGTTTTATAGACTTTTCAGCAAAGTTCCAAATCATTCTCCAAAATGGTTGAACCAGTACACAATGTTTCAGTTTTACCACATCCCCTGCAACATTTGTCATTTTCCTGTCATATTAGCCAATCTGATAGGTTTTAGGTGATGGTCGGAGTTGTTATAATTTTTTTTTTTTTGCATTTCTTTCATTTTTAAAAACTTTTTTTTTATTTACTCATTTACTTTTAATTTACAAGATTCAGTTCCACAGTCACTTGAGTTTCAGATTTTCTCCCCTCCCTTTCCCCCCCATGGTGGCATGCAATCATGTATAGGATCTGCAAATACTTTCACATTGTACAATAGTTTGGTCATATAGAAGGGTTGTAACCAATGAGTGATCACTGGGAAAAGAAAAAAAAAAAAAAA
>JAQQSV010022776.1:0-10511 GCA_028646515.1 Pseudochirops corinnae
AATAGAAAATTTAACACTCAAATACAAGAAGCATGAGAAGTTAAACATGGGAAAGAAATCATAAGGAACTTATCAAAGTTGAACTATTTACATGCCAACGTGGAAAAACAATAAGTGTAACTTATGAAACTTTTCTCAGTATGAGGATAGGTGAAGAGAATATAAACATATATATATATATATATACATATGTATATGTATGTATATATATATATATGTCTATATGGGAGAGTATATACATTTATGAATACATATGTGAGTGTGTGTATATATGTGTACCTAGACAGAGGGCACAGGATCAAATGAATAGGAAGGGAAGATATTTTAAAAGGTGAAATGGAGAGGTGGGAGAGGATTGAAATGAGAAGAGAAAGGAAGAGATAGAAGGGGTTAATCATCTCATATAGAAGAGGCAAGGGATAACTCTTATGATGGAGGGGGAGAACAGGAAGTCAAAAGGGAATGGGTCAATGTTACTCTCAACAAATTTGGCTTAGGGAAGGAACGACATACAGTGTAAATTGGGCATCTTGCCCTGCAGGAGAGTGGGGGTATGGGCATGATAGTAGGGATGATGAAGGTGAGGGCAGGTTTTGGAGGAGGGTTGTTAGAAGCATTGATTTCTGTAAAGGAACAGGGACAAAGTAGAGAATGGAACAAGTAGAGGATGGGATAAGAGGGAGGGAAATATAGTCAGTCTTTCACAATGTGTCCATTGTGGAGATGTTCTGTGTAACTATATATGTGAGGCCTATATTGAATTGCTTGTCTTTCCAGTGTCTGTCCTCAGTGGTGGATAGGGGAAGGGTGGGCAGAAAATTTGTAACTCAATATTGGGTGGAAATGAATGATGTAAACTAAAAATAAACAAAATTCAATTTATAAAAAAAAGAAATTTTTATTGGCCATAGTAGCAGAAGAAAAATGTCAGTACAAAATCAATAATCTTCCTAAAACCCAATTCTCCACATTTACTACCCCAAATAACTTGCTCACTATTCATCAAGTCTAGATACAGTTTCTGATTTAGGAGGCCTACTTTTTAGTTCTAATGTCTCACTATTCTTTGGCCTCAGTTTCTTTGTGAGCGTGAGGTTAGAGTACTTAATTTTTAAGATTCCTTTCAGTTTGAAACTTTCTTGGATTTTGATGCTGTCAAGAAATGCCTAATTATTCAATACATATTATTATTTACCAATAATATCTATCTATCTAATAAAATTAATTAATGAATGAATACTGAAACAATGAGGCCTTTTAGCACAATTGACAGAGTTTTTAAAGTTTTAAAGTTAGGAAGATCTAAATTCAAGATCAGTTTCTAACCCACGTGTCACTATGGACAAGTAAGCAATTAAACCTCTCAGCACCCCCAGGAAATAGTCTAAGATTCATTTACTAAGTTAGAGAACACCTTAGCAGTGAGAGTTCCTACATAAGATAAAGAAAAATGAAGGTTATTAATTAGAGTTGATGATGAAAAAGCTGTAGCTTCATTCTTGCTTATTGTTTATTTGCAAAATAGGTTTACATGCAATTGCCACTCAACTGAAAGATTTAAACTCTGTTTAAAGAAAACTGTCATGACAATTAGAGCTAGTCAAAAATTTGCTTTATATGGTAAGAAAGTTTTACCTTTGCAGTGGTCTTCACCCTACAATTAAATGGCATCTTATCTGATATGTAGAGAGAGAGAATGTAGATATTGAAGAGACGATTGTAAAGAGTAAGCTTATTTAAAGATATATTGGACAAGAAGGCATATATTTTCCTTCCATCTCTATGATTTTTGATTTTGTGATAACTAAGAGAAATTTTAAAGAAGAGTAAAATAGTGTATGTGTGTGTGTATGTACACACATACTTGAATACATATACATATATACATACACATTCAATCTGCACACACAAAATCTATTTGGCACATTTTATATAGAACTGGACTCAAAAGCAATAAGAACTTGGTTCAAGTCCAACCTCTCTGACTGGCTGTATGATCCTAGGGAAAACACTTAACCTCAATGTTTTCTGCAAAAATTCTCTGAGATCATAAGTGGCAAAGAGATATAGAACTGCACTGTTAGTGGGAGTTCCTTATAACAAAGAAATCTTAGATTCAATCTCTATCTCTGTTCATATCTCTTCCACGTATAAGGGTAAGAAGAAATACATAAACTTTGCAAATGTAGATAACAATAGTTTTAGAACCCTGCTAAATAATGAGATTTCGCAGCTACCCTATTTCCCAAGTTGCTTTACCTTTCCCCAGGATGTTTTTTTTTTTTGTATAGATATATTGCAATAGCTGAGCTGTGAATACACAATTAAAATTCCATTGAAAATGAGTAATTAGATCAATTGTTTCTCAACCACTCTTTTCAAATATTAGAAGTTTCTCAAATATTTCTTCCCTGAATGATTGATTTAATCATAGGTAGTATGACTGCCTCTCTTACTATGTGGAAGATAGTTCATAGCTAAATACCTATTGTACTGAAAAAGCAAGTATTTTAGTGTGCCTTAATTGAAACCCATATCTGTACCAAATAGATTTTATTTTGGAGATATCCTTAGCCATAATCAAAACTACTGAATGGCTATCATAAAAGAATGGAATCTTCATTTTTAATAGGCATCAATAAATTAATCAGTCAACAAACATTGATTTAGAACCTATTATATGTCTAAGTGGGGCAGCAGGATATGTCAGTGGTTAGAGGACTGGTCTAGGAGTCAGGAAGGCCTGAGTTCAAATTCAGACTCAGACATTTACTAGATGTGTGACCCTGGTCAAGTCCCTTGCCCTCTATTTGCTTCACAAATTGGAGAAAGAAGGAATAGGAAACTACCCCAGTATCTTTACCAAGTATTTCATGGATAGTATGTTCCATGGGGTCACAAAAGTTGAACACAACTGAGCATCTCAACAATGTAATTTAGAATAAGCATGAAGTTTCCCTCAATCTCATCTTCAATCTTGGCCTAGAGGAAGGTCAAGGTTATAGTAAACTGTGATTCAGAACATTCAGAATTTAATGCAATACTGTCTATACCTCTCAGTCCACATGGAGTAAATCATATGTGCTGAAGTTTAAAAATATGTAGACTCAAAAAATTATTGATATTTCCTTTTTATGAATGATGATGTTATATTTTATGTTATCATATTTATATATTATCATATTTTTATGAATAATGATGGGATCTGATTTTGTGTACATGTTGTTATGGGTTTCAAATGAGTAGAAAATGATATTCTAGAGAAACCTACTATTTAAAGTGACAGAAATTGTGTCTTCAATATTCTTCATTTAGTAAAATACAAAGAATGCATAACATTGAAATGATTTCTAGAACAGTTTTCAATAAGAATTATCTCCCTTCATTCATAGGAAATGCCCATCCAATTGCTATTGTAATGAACTTTGGACATTTGGAGCCAATAAGGAACATTACTGCTTATTAATTTGAAATGAGCTCTTTTCACTTTTGATGAATAATACAACTATCTTGACTGCGTTAGCACACATGAAACAGAATCTGAAAACATTACAGCATAGAAGTTTTAACCCTTACTACTGAATCACTAATTAAAATTATTTGTTCTTTCCACCTTTTTCTTTGTCTACTTTTTCTTATCTTGTGATTGAATATAATTCTTAATAATTATCCTAAAAATCATTTCAAAAAGAATATATTTGAGTTTTCTCTTTTAGTCAATGACACATTCATAGAACACCCTGCTTCTAAGTTCTCTTGCTTTCAACTCTCTCCCATTTTAGACAAATTAGACATTCACCATCTAATGGCTATTAGTTGGCTTTGAAGCCTATGAATTAATTGACTTGAACATTTTTAACTTTTTTGATCTACTCTATTTTTACAGGAATACTTTGATTTCTTTGACATTAAAAGACTTGCAGAACAAGGAGATTCAGTCACTACTTTTAGAATGTATTATTTCAATGAATATTATGAATGATGCTTAGAGATCTTTATAGCAAAATTTTACTATATTATTTCTTGTATATAACTGTATCAATAACATGAGATAATCATTTTATAGTATTATAATTTATAAATTAGGTTTCCCTCAAACGAGAGCTCCTTAAAGCTACTCATGTCCAATAAATGATTTGTACTAGTATCTATTCAAAAGCATAACTTAGACCACAAAAGACCGGCATTCCTGATCTTTTCACTAGTAAACCAAAGGAGTGGAAACACAACAAAGGTATTTAATTAAACAGGAAGAAAGATATATAAAACTAAAGAACTTGTTGCAATCAAAATATGTTAAAACATATTCTCACACACTACTAGTAGGAATAGATCACATATATCCAATTTAATTTATGGTCCTACAAACAAGACCTGGTTGAAACACTTCTACCATATCTACTACTTGTATTTTCCTCAATAGATGTTATTATTTATAGAGCTTTGTATTCTGTTGTCACTTGCTGGCCCTCTGCTGGGGTGCCTCTTTTAAATATTGAGTGAATTGTCACTTATACGTAAAATGTTCCCTACAGGCAATAACAGCTCTTGAGAGTCCATAGTCTAAGGTTTATTTCATCTCTCTGTTTAGTTAAAACTTTATCAATCCAGTGATAGTCTTCTAGGTCAATTATGTCTTTTGAACTCTTCTTTCTTTTTCCTAGGAACAACTCTCTCACTCTGGTATTTGGAATGGATGATTGTCCATCATGTACTTGATAGCTTACCTTGTTCTATCCTTATTGTCTTGGAGTTTCTCTTAGCAAACCTGGAAGTATCAGAGTGAAACTGCCAACATCTGTCTCGCATTTCTATATCTGGACTAAAATTGCAAATCTTTATTCTCAATGGAAGACAAATATATGCCTTTGATTATTAAGCTCAAAACCCAAATCTGATACTTGTCAGCCATATGTCCTTGAGAAAGTCTGAAAGTTTGAGTCCTAGTTTTTTCATCCATAAGAAAAAAAAAATATGGTTAATCATATTGGCACTATATATATTTGCACAGGACAATCAGAGGTAATTATGCAATTAATGGACTATATGAAAATAAGTGAAACCCAATTCCCAAAGCTTTTATATATAAAACTCTCTTCTGATCATTAGGAGATCAATTCCTCATACCTAACTAAGGGTTAAGGTACAGTTGGTGAGAGGGAAGAGAATGGAGCTTCCCACACTTGCTTTGTGTTCAAGAGCTTCTGGGAGCTTCAGACACTTTTGGTTTTCAACTGCAAGAGAGAATATAGACAATTTCACTTCTGATTGCTAAAGTAAAAGACTCTGGAAAGAAGCCAAGATAAGATATTATGATAATTTTACTCTCATTAAATCTAGTGAAATAACTTTCATTTATTATAATAATGTACACATTATATATAACAATTTCCATTATTATAACTATGATTTTCAATCATTTTAACATTATCATTTAACATCTCTCATTATAACAAAATAAAAGAACAATAACATGATCAAAAATGAGAAATCTGAGATCATACTGAGTAAGACTGTCTGCAAAGAAGAGAAGTTTTAAATATCTTATACACTTGCCTGGAGAAATTTTGTCCAGTTGTAATAAATCTATCCATATGATACCAGAGCTTTTCAATGCATCTGTTAATTTTTATGAAATATCCTTAAAAGATATCATTTTATAAATAACTGTCTGGAAGAGGTAGGGACATAGTTGGAAAGATCCAGGTCCTGCAAAACAACAACAACAAAAGATATCCATGAACATACTCTATAAATGTAAATAAATCTATTGAATTTGTATTATGTGTCACTGTACATAATGCTGGGAATTTTCCTCCCTTTTAGCAAAAAGTATAGATGCAGATGATTATAGAGTTGAATTGGTCCTACTTTGAGGACATCTCAAAAAGAGAAATTGATGATAGAGTTTTATATATATGATAGAGTTTTATTAACAAATTATTGCTAAAAGGGGATAGCTCCAATCAGATATAATTGAATATTCCAGTAAATCAATGTATCATTAAATGATGAATCTGAATGATTGTCCTCGTTTCGAATCTTCAAAATAGAATTAGAAAGATATGATACCAATTCTTTATTATGAAATGTGAGAAAACTATTGAAAAATCCATAAAACAAGAGAGACGCAGAATCATAAAGCATAGATAGCAAAAACAAAATTAAACAAGTTAACTAAAAGTATATTTACTTCCAGTCAAGGTATTATTATTTTCTGGCATACTTTATACATGAATCATTGACATCATCATCTCCTGTTATGAAAAATATCACTTCGACAAAAGTATCTTTGAAATCTTCGGTTCTAGATTTGAACTCTCACCTTTACACCAATCCTGTATTTCTAAGTGTCTCTATGACATTCACACTTGGACATTTTTCTATTTCTATAACTTTGATACTTCTTAAATTTAAGTCAACATCTTCTACAAATCTGGCCTCTGTACCAAAGCTCATACCTCTCAGTGACTAGGAAAAAAAAAAAAAAACTTTAATTTTCTCACATAAAGAATATTTTGGTCCTCTCTCCCACCTTTAAAACCCAATATATTGCAAAATTATGGTGTATAATTTTCAAAGTATCATTTAAGTTCATTTTATCTCCTTCTATCCACTATCTATTTTGCTTCCTCATTACAATAAACTTGAATGACTGTGACAGTCTGAACATTGGCACCTTTGATTGTTGTCCCAGTTGCTGCCAATCCATCTGAAATAGGAAACCAACTTATTTGAATGTTCTGCTTTCATTCTTTCCAGTTGCAGATCTTGCTCAAATATCAGTAATAATGTCCCAGAGTGCAATGAATTGAATTCATAATCTACTGACTGATTCTGAAATCCTCTCCTATCCCAGTCCCATTCAAACCATTCAATATTATTTTCACATCATTCTAACAATTTGTCTCTGCTTTAATCAAGTTGTTATATGCTCTCTACCCTAACATACACTATGCTTATTCCATCCTGGAAATCTTTGATTATATTCTTCCATATACTTGAGCGTCCAGGTATCACCTCAAATTAAACTAAGTCATCTTGATGAGAAATGAATCTTTAGTTGACAAGAGGTCACTAGAACTTGATTAGAGATCACTTGATTGGAGATCACTTTGACCACTAGTGTCAAAGTCAATGCCACTCTCAGAAAATAAAGGTATAGACTAAGATCTGAAAAGACCCTCAAATTCAATTAGTTCAGTGCCCTTATTTTACAAATGATAACACTGATTGAGCAGATTGGTGGAGGGGGTGTACAGTGAGTTTGCTGTTTTGGGGTGGTGGGGAGGGGAAAGACGGAGAGAAAATTTGTAACTCAAAATCTTATATGCAAATGAATGATGTAAACTAAAAGTAAACAAAAGTTTAAGAAATTTCAAAAAAAAAAGAAAAAAGAAAGAAAAAGGAAACTTGTTCTGCTTGAGTGGACGTTTTACCCTCTGTTGTTCCTTCTTGTCCCCTGTGGGACATTGGGGGCGGTGGGGGAGGTAGGCTTTTGCACCTGGTTTTCTTTCTGTACCATAGTTTCAGGGTCTCTGTGCCCTGTGAGCCTCTATGCTTGGTTTTATTTGGGTATCCCTGCATCCCAGTTTCTAAGTCTCTGTACCCTGTGTTATTACTTTAAATTTTTATAAATATTTTCTAGTCTTTTCCTTTAAAGTGCTAAGATTATTGGGCCTTAGAATACTATTGCTACTACTAGTGATTATGAATCCAGATTTCATTTGCTCAACCCTGTGTAAAGTCTTCTGTGTAGCAGAATTCCTCCTGACTAAGTTCTTAAAAGTCTGGTAAACTTTGTTATTGTGATAAGACTAATTTAAATAGATATGTTATTGCCTTAGGAAAAACAAAGAAGTAACTGAACTTCATCCCTCAGGTAAACACCTTTTGGTACTTAGGAATTTGTGATTACTGAGAATTTTGGTTTTGTGGTACTTTGGGGATTTGTGATACTTAAAGACATTTTATACCAACTTCATTTTGATAAATCCCAATATTTAACGTTTCTAGCTAATTTATTTTAAGAAAATTTAGTGAGTATTTCCTTTAAGAACAGGATAAATTGTAAGATTTTCTTTTTTTTTAAAGGGAAATACTTTTTACAAAGAAATGTTTTGAAAAATCTTTTTGAATAATTTTGAAGGGCTACTAAATTTTCATTTGCAAGCTAATTTGTTGCAATAATTTGATAGTGATAACACTTATATTCAAACCTATTTGGAATTTTCTAAGTTTCACTCCTAGGTTTGTTGTGTCCATGGATCAGCTTTAAATAGGTGCTTTCAGAGAAGCAGAGTCATTGGTTCCTGCTTCAGGTATCCTAAGAAATGGTCCTAATCTTGTGACTCAGTCTGAAAGATTTAATGCTTCAATCTAAATTTTTAAGGAGTGGGCATAGAAGTAAAAAGTTAGAATAGCTTAAAAAAAACTGCTTACCTGATTTTTAAGGTTTTGTGAGATTTTGAATTGATCTTCAAGGAGTTTTGAAAGACCTGACAACGATGGTCACTCCCTTCCACCAATCCCTTTCCTTGAGTCAAGAGGATATCTCAGTATGACTGCAAACAGTCTTGAAGTTTTGCTATTAAGTTCTCTCATCCCAGACTAGATTAGGAAAAGAGAGTTTCACCCTTCCTCCAATGCCTGCAAATTCATCTTCTCTCACCTACTGACAGGAGAGAGGGAGAAGGCATCTCAGCTATCTGCAAGGCTGGCCAAAAGCCTGGAAGTACCTCCCATGAGGTAAGAAGCCAGCAGTCATCTGCACTGGTTAAGTCCATCCTTCTATCAATATTTTTTATAAGATGTGGAAATGCAGATGATGTCATCTGAAGCTTATTGTTTCTGTTAGAGCTAAAATAATTTGATTATCACTTATGAAAGTTATGATATTTCTGGTTTTTTAATGCTAAAATATAAAGCTAGTAATCGATTACTCTGTGTGTGTGTGTGTGTGTGTGTTGTATGAAAAGGAGGATTCTTCCCCTTCTGAGCAGTCTTTAGGGCTAGTCAAAAGCACAACCCATAACTTCTCTATCCTATGGGGTGGAAAAGGTAGCCCCTTCTTGAGAGTTCCTCTCCATTCTCCTTAATTTTTTAAGCTTGCCAAGGAGTTTGTTTGAGATATGAAGTTCCAAGACAAGCAACTTGGCATACTGAGAATTTGCAAGTATATGGAAGTTATCTCTAGTGACTGGCTTTTGCATGAAAACAAGTTTAAATTTGAGATGTGAGTACTTGTAAAATTTTGGTAAGGGAAACATGACATCTCAGGTAAAAGCTCTTGGGACTAAAATCAGTTGTCTTTTGAATTGTCTAAAGGATCATAAAAATCCATCAAAAGCCAATAGTCAATCCACCATCTAAGAGAAATGCCAGAAGCTACTCAGAAAGAATGTAAATGTTAGAAGTGTAATTTTACTTGCTCTTATGCTTGGTCTGTGTCTGGAAAAGCTGAGAGGACAATCCTAGGCTCAGTATAGGATGGGATCCTCCTGGCTCAGTTTCCTATTGTGTTCCTTTGTAAAAGAATGTTTCCCACTTGATCTAGTTATGAGATGGAATTGATATTGCATGGTTGGAGAACTGTGATATTTTATCTAAGCATGTCCTTGCCTATCATTTTTATGGCAAATTTCTGTAATCAAAGTATGTCTTCAGTTAATGATATAAGCACAAAGCAAGAATGTGAAATATTGTTGTTTTTAGACATTAATATGTAGTTATTTGTAAAGCCAAGCATGAGCAGCTTTCCAGAGGACTGCTGCTATGAACAGCTTCTAGGTTCTTATTACATAGTATAGTGAACTCTCTGTTTATTCATTAAAAATAAAGGCAAAATATTCACAGAAATCAAAGTACAGCATTCACAATGTTATGGCATAACAATTGATCACTAAAATGGCCACATAGTTTTCACCAAAGTGATCACATAGTTTTAAGCAAAAGATAACATTCATTTAGTAACACAATCATTTAGTAAGTCCTTAATTCAATCATCCTTAAGGAGGCAAGCCTCCTTAATTGACGCAAAGTACAAAGTTCTAAGTCCTCCATCTCTAGGTCACATTGTCTTAATCTCTTGAATCAAAAAGTTCTCTTTCTTCTTAATTGCTGAAGTCCTTAACTCAATCATTTAAATTTAAATATCAGAGTTCTCCACCCCTAGGCCACAGTAATTCATGATTTTCTCAGATTGCATTAAATACCCCAGGAGAGGTCTTTTCACTTTGGTTTGAGGCAGGCTCTCAGCTTCCATGTTTCTTCTTCCATGGTCCCAGCTCCTGCCTAAATCTATCCAACTATGACCTGGGCTTAAAGGTAGACAGCTTTCAGTTCTTTTTCCAGTTTCTTTTGCAGTTCCTGTTTCATTTGGAACCTCATAGTGTCTAGTCCACCTCAAGTCCTTCACAGTTTCTGTTCCTGGGAAGACAAAGCTTACCATGTCACATTAACATTCATATACATTCCCAGAATCCTCATCAATTCACTTTCTGCCTGAGAAA
>JAQQSV010022777.1:0-10510 GCA_028646515.1 Pseudochirops corinnae
CATTTTCTGTGACAAGATGTAATGTTATAAAATGTAATGTTGTGAAAATTATATTGTGATATAATGTTTTGAATGTTTGTCTTGATTTGTAATGGAATAAACAGAGTGTTCACTATATTTTGTAATCTGAACTCTAAAAGCTGTTCACAGTAGCATTCCTTTGGGAATCTACTGGTGCATGGCATTACACTAATATGACAGAGAAGGGAAATGATAAATGTTGGGGGGGATGTGGAAAACTTGGGACACCGATGCCCCATTGCTGGAACTGTGAAATAATTCAGCTAATTCAGCCATTCTGGAGAACAATCTGGAACTGTGCCCAAAGGGATATAAAACTCTGCATACCCTGTGATTCACCAATACCACTGCTGGGTCTATATCCCAGAAAGATTAAAAAAAAAGAAAAAAGATCTATTTGTCTAAGAGTATTTATAGCAGCTCCTTTTATAGTAGCTAAGAATTGGAAATCAAAGGGATGCTTGTCCATTGGGCAGTGGGTGAACAAGTTGTGGTACGTGATTGTGATGGAATACTATTGTGCTATAAGAAATGACGAGTGGGATCATTTCAGAAAAAACCTGAAAAGACTTAGATGAACCGATGCAAAGTGAGGTGAACAGAACCAGGAGCATATTGTACATAGTAACAGCAGCATTGTACAGTGGTTGGCTGTGAATGACAGCTGTTCTCAGCAATACAGGGACCTGGGACAACCCCCGAGGACTCATGATGAAAAACGCCATCTGCTTCCCAAGAACAGATGGCGTCCGAGTACAGGCGGAAACATACTGTCTTTCACTTTCTTTCTTCTTTTTTTGGTTTGAGTTTTCTCACAGTGACTAATGTGGACATACGTTTTACACGACTGCACGTGTGTAACCTGTATCTGATTGTTTACTGTCTTAGTGGGGGACCAGGGTAGGGAGAGGATTTGAAACTCAACATTTTAAACAGATAAAAGTTAAAAATAATTTTTACATATAATTGGGGGAAAATAACACATTCTTTTTAAAAATGGCTGGGAGGCGTTGAATAGATGAGTTTGGGGGACCTTTCAGCTCTCAATTCTGTACATTGTGGTTTTTGATTTTTTCTGTCTAGACCCTGTTTTGATTGACACTGGCATGAATGTCGTTAGTATCCAGTGGAACCACACTGGGAGCGTCTTGGCTGTGGCCGGCTCCCAGAAGGCCATCTCTCAGGACAAAGACATCAACATGGTGCAGTTTTATACTCCATTTGGGGAGGTAAAAATATTTTAGTTGTCACCCATTTCTCCTTAAACTTAAAATGTACACTGAGGGGGGAGGGAGAGAGAAAGAAGTCAGAGTACTCGAAAGTTCTGTGGTTGTCAGCAGAGCGAGCTCCTTATGTAGGGGTGCCTAGAGGCCTGACTCCTCAAGAGGTTCCATGATTGGCCGGGGTCACAGATAGAATTTACTCCTGGGGCTTCTTGACATGGGATGGCAGGACTGTATTCACTGGGCCACACTCCCTATCAGGTTACAAGCACTTGTGAGCTGGACGGTGGAACATCCGCCCCATTTTATGGGTGAGGAGACTGAGTGACAGAATAGGTATTGAAGGCTAGTCTTCTGGCTCCACATTCTTGTTTTTTTCTCTTCTCCCACCCCACCTCTCTGTGATAATCTTAATAATGGGACAACAACACTAATGAAAACATTAGGTATGTGTTGATTTTACTTTAAAATCTGGCTGACGTTGGGAAAAGTAGCTCTTGGCAGAAGACCTTTTGAGTTAATACAGACCAACTAGTTAAGCAGCTTTCTGAAGGGCTGTGTTCTGATACTCTCCAGTTCTTTCCCATGGCCTTGCTGTGCCCCCTGCTCTGTCTCTGCCCTCCCGAGGGGCCGCTGAGCTGAAGCGGGGAGATCACTTGACTGAGAGTCAGGGAGGCTGGACTGGAATGGGGCCTCAGACACTGTTGTGTTTGCTCCTCTGTGACATGGGGACCTGTGGAAAGCGATTTGTAGCTGTTGGTGCTGGACATCGGCTGTTGTGACTAGTGACATTACTGACTTGTCCCTGCTGTACACTCAGAGGGCTGTCACGCCATGCTTTGTCTCACTCACCTTTGCAGGCCAGACAGCGGTGGGTTAAGGAAAGACTTTGGAATGTGTAGAACGTGTGGTTTGCATTGGAATTGATATTGAGGACTCAAGCTTTTCAGACTTAACCAATACCTAATTAAATGAGCATTTCCATATAGAAAAGAGATAAAAAAAGAGGTTTGCAGTTGTTATTATGTACAGCTTGCTTATTCTTAAGTATATAGTAAATTCATTATGTAACTTCTTTTTAAAAATTACATTTTTTCAATCGGCAAAAATCCATCTCTTCCCCCTTCCTCCAGCTGAGAACAGAAAGAAAAACAAAACCTCTTATGAACAGGCATAGTCATATCAAAACCTATTTCCACATTGGGTATGTCCCAGAAAACATGTGTCTGATTCTGCATTCTGAGCCCTTCCCCTCTCTCTCTGGGTGAGTCCTCTGTAATCATGCTTGGTCCTCAAACAGATTGGAGTTCTTCAGACTTTCAGAGTGGTCCGCCTTTACCATCCTGTGTGGTTGTAAAAATGGTTCTTGTGGTTCTACTCACTTCAGTCTGCATCAGTTCATACAAGTCCTCCCCGTATTCTCTGAAACCCTCTACTTCCCCATTTCTTCTAGCAGTGGTGTTCCTTCACATTTACATGCTGTAACTTGTTCAGCTATTTCCCAGCTGATGGGCATCCCCATCCCCCAGAGAGAGCCAGAAATGTTTTTATACATCTTTAGAACTGGGATGTTGCTTGGGACTGGTCCCTCCCTTGATCTGCCCTCCCTCTCCTTTCTCCTCTTTCCTATTTCACTGTCGATTGAAGTGTGTGTGTGTTTGTGTGTGAGTGTGTGTGCCTGTGTGTGGTGTGTGTGCGTGTGTGTGTGAGTATGCATGTGTACTCGTATGTGTGTGCCCGTGTGTGGTGTGTGTACCCGTGTGTGGTGTGTGTGCATGTGTGTGTGAGTATGTGTATGTGCTTGTGTGTGTGTGCCCATGTGTGGTGTGTGTGGTGTGTGTGCATGTGTGTGTGAGTCTGCGTGTGTACTCGTGTGTGTGTGTGTGTACTCGTGTGGGTATGTGTGCCCGTGTGTGGTGTGTGTGCATGTGTGTGTGAGTATGCGTGTGTGCTCGTGTGGGTGTGTGTGCCCGTGTGTGGTGTGTGTGCATGTGTGTGTGAGTATGCATGTGTACTCGTGTGGGTATGTGTGCCCATGTATGGTGTGTGTGCCCGTGTGTGGTATGTGTGCCTGTGTGTGGTGTGTGTGACTGAGTATGCGTGTGTACTCATGTGGGTGTGTGTGCCCGTGTGTGGTATGTGTGCATGTGTGTGTGAGTATGCGTGTGTGCCCGTGTATGGTGTGTATGTTTCCAAGAGCTCTGGGCAGTTTTTCACAAAAGCACCTTCTTTGTCCATGTCATTCAGATTTAGTGATTGTTAATTTTTTCTCCTTGGTCTGTTTTTCACGTCAGTGGTTTTCGCTGTAAGATTCTTCCTATTTTCTTCATTTCTTTTCCGTCTTTTGACTTTGTTTTCATCTTTCTTGTTGCCTCTTGGAGCTGTTGGCTTCTGTTGACCGTGGCTGATTTCCAGAGGGTTTGTAGCCTGGACGAGTTTGGTGCCTCTTCTCTCCAGCTGCTAATTAATTCCCTTTCTAGTTATTTCGTCAGCGATTCTCATTGCTGTTCCACTTTTTTCCTCCAATGCTTTCATTTCATTTATGAAAACTTTTTTTTTTTTTGGAGGGAGGAATGCAAGGCAGTGGGGGTTAAGTGACTTGCCCAAGGTCACACAGCTAGTTAAGTGTTAAGTGTCAAGTGTCTGAAGTTGGATTTGAACTCAGGTCTTCCTGACTCCAGGGCTGGTGCTCTATTTGCAGTACCACCTAACTGCCCCAGAAAACATTTTAAACTCTTAAAAAAAACCCTCTCCCTCCCTCTCCTTCAGTTCTAGTTGAATTTGTGTCTGAGCTGCTTTTTCTTGGAGGTTTTGCTTGAAGATGTTTTGGAGTCACTCTTTTCAATTTGTGTCTCAAGCCTCCCTGCCACCATCGTGACTCTTTATGGTGGGCTTCTTTTTGTCCATTTTGTTTGTCCATTCTTCCAGCCTGCTTCCTGACTTTAGGCTTGATGTTAGGACTGGGCTCTGGAGCGCTTCTGGAGAGAAGGTCTGGCCTGGGCCTGTTGCTGCTTTTTTGGGGTGATGAGTGCTGTGTTGTTCCAGGACCTCAGGCATGGCCTCAGGAGCCACAAGCTTCCCCTGCTCCCAAAGGGGTCAGACCAGCACAGAGTCTGATCACTGGCCCCCCTCCCACATCTGAGCTCTGAGAGTTCCTGACCTGAGTTTGGGGCTGGGCAAGAGGAGATGCTGTTGGACTCTGCCCTTGCCAGCCAGCTGGAAAGCTCTCAGCCTGTAGCTTTCAAAGCTGTTCTGCTTGTCTGTGTTTCCCGTTGGTCTTTTTTCTGCTCTCTTCTATAAGGACCCTCTTTTCTTTCTCCTGTCACCCCCCCGCCCCTGCCTGATGCTTGCCCCATGTGCCTCATCAAGCAGAACACGGTCCCGCATTGGCTGTGGGCAAACATGTGGCTGTCCACCTGTGCCTCCGTCATGGGTCCTTTGGAGCTGTGCTTGACCATGGCCTCGGGCAGCATCCTGAAGCCCCTCAAAGACACTTCTTTGTATGGAGGGTGGTGGCGTTCTACTTCTGCTCCCTTCTCGCTGCCTCCAGTCCTCCAGGCCTTCCTAGGAGTCTGGGGAGCCAGGCCCTTTGGAGTTTGTTGGGACGCAGTAATATCCTATGGCATTCACATGCTTTTCTTACTCACCCATTCCCCAGCTGACGGGCGTCCCGGCCTTTCCAGTTCTTTGTACAGAAGGAGCGGCTGCTCTACAAGAGTCCAGAGGTGGTCTTTTCCTCCCCTTTGATCTCTTTGGGGTCTAGGCATAGCCATGGTGTTACTTCCTGTGCCACAGTTCGGGGACCACAGGCACCTCCCCGATTGTCTTCCCTAATGGCTGGACCAGTTCCCGGGGCGACGAGTGGGGAATTTGTTCCCTCTTTTCCCACCAATTCACACTTCTTCTGTATCGACACAAGTATTTTTTCTTAAGAAAAATTTTACTAAATCAATTGTAAAATCAGTTAAAATATGTTTTTTGAACGATTACTTTAATTTCCACACAACTGTGGGTATCCATTGGTATGGTTGGTACTTCTTAGTCTAAAATGCTGTTTGTTTTTTAAGCATTTGCGAACACTGCGGGTTCCTGGAAAGCAGATGTCGGCATTGTCTTGGGAAGGAGGCGGATTGAAGATCGGCCTTGCTGTGGATTCCTTTATCTATTTTGCAAATATCAGACCTGATTACAAGGTGAGTACGGAGAGCTTTGGGAATGGGTGTCTCATCACAGCTTCCAGCATTTCTCTCCGTATTTATTCAGAGCAAGCCAAACTAAGCAGGAAAGGGACTTTTGAGGAGGAATCTCAGGATACTTGTTCTAGCAGACTAATATGAGTATTTAAGGCTTGCTGGGGCTACTTAGGTGAGTGCAGACTTTACCGTGGAAACCCTCCGCAGCCCAGGAGATGAAGTCGTTGGCTTGGTGGGGCCATGTGACTTCCGCAACATTATAGCAAGGGGAGCCTTTCTGAATTTAGCCATGCCCGGGCTCTTCGTGCGGGGCCTGTTTGTGGAGCCCCTCTGACTGTGTGTCCCAGAGGAGACTGGGCTAGTCTCCTCTCCACAAAGAAACCTTGGAGGAGCATTTAGTAGCCTGACTCTTAGAGTTGTCAGGGTGACTCAGAGGCCAGCCAAGTTCAGATCCAAAGCTTGGGTCCCTGAGTTGGAGAGCACGGGCCCTGGGCCTCTCTGGGTATTTTTCTTGTGCTACTCCATCCACCAACAGTATTTGCAATAAAAAGCTCACTTGGCAAATGAAAATGTGACACTGATATCCCACCGTCTTTGTTATGGTTCCACAACTTCAGAAGCTCATGTACAAGGACCCCTTCTTTGTGATTTTGTAACCCCCTCTTCTCCAGCTGTTATTGAAATCTTCCATTGTTTTAAAAAGTTCTCAGTTTCTTTTCTGTTTCTCTAGGGTTTTCTAAGTAAAGCTTAGCCTATATTTACGTCTTTTCTTTCTTTTGCTGGCATTTCTGTGACTCTGCAAAGTTTTAATCCTATAATTATTCAGGAAACTCAGAGTATTTCCTATTGCATATAATGTTAGCTTTTGATTTTAGATACATATTTGAAAATCGTTTCTATATCTATTATGGTAGATCATTTTTTTTTTGGTCCAGGATTTTATTTTTAAAATTTCCGATAATATTCACTAGTTTGTGCTGGTATATAGTTCTCTTTTTTTGTTTTATGCTTTTCCTGGTTCAGCTAGTAGGACTATATTTGTCTTGTAAAAGCAGTGTGATGGAGTGTTTTCTTTATCAGTTTTTGGAATAATTTGTGCTGTATGGATATGAATTATCCTTTAACAGTCTGATGGAATCTGCCTCTGAGTACGTATGGATCGGGTGTTTTCCCTTTTCTGGAATTAGTTGGTTTACCATCTCTTTGGCGCTGTTTGTTTGGGCACTTTATCCTTTTTTTTGCTAAGCTTCTACTTCTTTTAGAGCCTCAGTTTTGCTGGTCTAGAACTGGGTATTGTAGATTCTGATCATTTAAAAAAGAATTCTTCTCTGTTGTGCCTAAGCCTTGTTCATTTAAAAATGTTGTTAGTCTGATTTCCCTCCATTTCCCTTTTAAGCGGGCCAGCGAAGGTTTACCGATTTTGTTGGTCTTTCCAGAGAAGCAGCATTCACTTTTTTCATTCTCTCTCTTTCAGTTTGGTCAGTTTCTCCCATAGTGCCAGGATTTTCTGTTTTTGGACATAAGTGCAGCTGTTCCTGGGTTATCATTCTGAAGAGCTTTGTGTGCAGAGCTTACTGTAATCTTGTGATGTAACAACGGTTGAATGGATGATTTCTGCACGTTTTGTTTGGGTGCCTTTAAATTTTCCAAGGATGCTTTCTCTGGATGTCCCTTTGCCTCTGTCACGCACTGCCCCACTATGTGCCACGCCCCTTTGTTAGCAGCCTGTTGGTTACTGGAGGGTGGACACTCAGTGCTGGGCCTTGAATGTGGAGGTACTGATGTGTGTTGGCAGCATCATGGCGTCATGTGATCCTGCTGACCCCCATTTTTCTGAACCCTTTCCCCCAGCTGATGTTGAGTTCTGACACTTGGGATGAGGCTTTGACTGTTGAGTCTTCTCTCTGACAAATACAAAATTGGGAAATTGCACAACAGTGTTTTAATTTAGTTGACATTTCTAGCTTTTCATCTCAGTATTTCCTCTGTATGTGTGTTAACGTAACAACTTCTCTTTACTGCGGTATTTTTTTTTGAGAGGAGAGGCTGGAGGCGCTCATCTGTCCCTGAAGAGGGTATTCTTTGTGCCCCCCACCCAGGAGAGACATCCAGAGCCTGTGCTGTGACTCCTCTTCTCATTAGGCTGTTTTCCATCTTTCCAGTGGGGTTACTGCTCCAACACAGTCGTTTATGCATATACCAGGCCCGATCGCCCTGAGTACTGTGTGGTTTTTTGGGACACAAAGAACAATGAGAAATATGTTAAGTATGTAAAAAGCCTGATTTCCATCACGACCTGTGGTGACTTCTGCATTTTGGCAACTAAGGCTGATGAGAATCATCCCCAGGTAAGTGTCTCCCCTGAAACCCAACATCATTTTACTCCAATGTCCATTTTGTGGGTGGGGCCGAGCTGTCTTCCAAGCTGCAGACAGAAAGCATCGGGGTCTCCTGCTGACTCTCTGGGGCCTTGGTGCCGCCAGCTGGCACTGTGAAGAGGGCAGTCTCCCTAGAATTCCTTCTGCAGATGAGCTCTCCAGATGTCAGGCACGAGTTCAGTTCAGGAGTGGGTGGCTGTGGGCACGTCCCAGCCTTTCGATCATGGGAGCTCAGCTTTCGACAGTGACAAGGGATTCCCCTGTGAGTTCAGCTGATAACTGCATCATGGTGACGCTGTCATAGCAAGTCAGAGATGAAAATACGGAAGCCAGCCATGGCTTGTGGTGTCATAGAGATTATTTTACATGATTAGGAGTTTGGTGTGGGAAGGGTGCTCTGTTAAGCAATGGAAAAGGGGATTGTGCCTTGGGAACATCAGCGTCTGTGTAAAAGAAAGTAAAAAAGGTTTGTCCTGCCCACACAGTGATCAGAGGCAGCTGTCGACAGGTCACTTGGGAGAGGGCGTCCTGTCAGTGAGGTTGAACGTGGAACGAGGACAGCAAGCAGCGGGGCGGCCTGCTTGCTGCTCAGGCCGGGGTGCCCGGCGTCTCTGCTGACGGCGCAGCCTCAGCTGTTCCAGTCACTTTAACCCAAGCTGGGGGCTCTGTCCTTCCTGGATAACTGGACCGTTCCTCCAGTGATTCACCTGTTGCTTTTAAGCTCGGGTCTTGTTCCTAGCTCGGCCACGATGAGAAAGTTGAGCATTTCCTGCGTGTTACTGGACTGAGGCCGTGCGGGTTTGAACCACAGACACAGATGCACGCTCTGATTCTCTTTTCTTTTCTGACAGTTTGTGCTGGTCCTTTGCAACTCTATCGGCACCCCCTTGGACCCCAAATACATCGATATTGGTAAGCAGACGCAGTCGCTGAATCTTTACTCAAGTCAGGTACTTGTTGTGCTTCTGATTCCGAATGTTACAGTAGAGCGATTAGAGAGAGCAGAGGTTTCTGTAATGCGTCGTCCAGCTTGACCGTTCAGGGGCGGGGACTGCGGCCTCAAGGCCACATGGCCCTCCAGGTCCTCAGGTGTGGCCCATCGAATCAGAACTGTAGGGAGTTTGGATTCGGTCAGAGGGCCGCACTTGAGGACCTAGAGGGCCTTGAGGCCGCAGGTCCCCACCCCAGGTTCAGTGAGTGTCAGTGTCCACTGTTGTCTCTGTTGGAGATGTTTTGTTTTGCCACCTGGGTCTGTCACCCAGCCACCTCACATCCTTTGTATTAAAGGGAGAGGAAGGTTTAGCAGCTGGAGAAGCTCTTGACTTCCTGGGCCCTGCTTGGGGCCCACAGGCCTCCACCCCTGCGGCAGTGGGGGGCGATGCCTCTGGTCTCTTCTCAGGCCCAGCTTGGTTCCGTTTTGACAGCTTATGTTTTGTTCTTTCCGTCTCCACTGTAGCAGTTGCTTTCCTGGTCGCATTTATTTTGCTTCACATGGGTTCATGCATGTCCTTCCCGGGCTTCCCTGCTTTGTTCTCAGGACTCGCGTCGCTGCCGCGGCTTGTCCGATGTTGTTTGTGATCCTTCGCTCCCACCGCGAGCTCGCTGAGTGCTCTGGGGCTCTGGGCCTTTCTTTGTGCCATGGACGTCCGAGGTCTGTGCGTGGCTGGCCACGGGGCGGGCCCCGGTTTGGAGAGTGTGGACATTGGAGGCCCTCATGCGTCGGGTCGTGTGTTTGTGAGGCATGCTGGGAGCCGCGTCCTGGCAGGAGGTGAGGGGATCTGGCCTGTGGCCCACCTGTGCAAAATGGTTCTGTTGCTTTATTTGTTTTTTATTTGTTTTTTCCTTTTTAAAAATTAACTTTTGTTTATTTTTAGTTTACATCACTGATTTCCATGAGATTTTGAGTTACAAATCTTGTCCCCCACTTTCCTCCACCCACCACCCCAAAAACAGCCATCCCACTGTACAGTCCCTCCCCCCATCTGCTCTTTCCTGTGTCCTCCCCTTTGCTCCTCTGACTTCCCGGTAGGGCAGGATCGATCTCCACACCCCAGTGCCTGTGTATCTTATTTCCCAGTTGCATGTAAATAATAATAATAATAATATATTTAACGTATGATTTTAGAACTTTAAATTCTAGATTCTTTCCTTTCCTCCCTCATCACCCACCCTCACTGGAAAGACAAGCATTTCAATAGAGGTGTACATGTGTAATTATGCAGAACCTCTCCACAGTGGGCATATTGTGAAAGACTGACTATATTTCCCTCCTTCCCATCCCTCCCGGCCTTGTTCTAGTCTCTACCCTGTCCCTGTCCTTTTACAAAAGTGTGCGCTTCTAACAACCCTCCCCACAAAGCTGCCCTCCCCTCCATCCTCCCCCCTCTCATCCCCTTCCCCCCTACTCTCCTGCAGGGCAAGAGGCCCAATTTAGAGTGTATGTCATTCCCTCCCTAAGCCAAAATCAGTGAGAGTAAGGTTGACCCATTCCCTTTTGCCTTCACGTTCTTCCCTTCCATTGTAACAATTATCCTTTGCCTCTTCTGTATGAGAGGATTAACCCCATTCTGTCTCTCTCTGTCTCCTCTCATTATGTTTCTCTCCCACCTCAGAATTTCACCTTTGAAAATATCATCCCTTTCTATTCAATTGATCTTGTGCTCTCTGTCTATGTACACATATATACACACACTCA
>JAQQSV010022778.1:0-10510 GCA_028646515.1 Pseudochirops corinnae
GAAGGAAGGAAGGGAGGAAGGAAGGAAAAACAACCAGCAGAGTGTATTAGAGTGCTTATCTTTCTACACCCCTCCATCATTCTCATTCTTTGCTATCCTTGGAGATTATAAAATAGTTTTAGCCAAAATGAAAGTTTAAAAATAAAAGCATTGGGAACTAATCCTAGATGAATGCCTTTGCATACCTTTCCCCATTATACTTTGCTTACTGTACATCTGGAATTTTCTACTTTCCCTATAGCTCTCTTTCCATGGAGTGAATCATAGTATTCGTGTTTCAGTGGAAAGAAATTTAAATGGAAATTTCCTTTAAAAGCAAAACATCTAATCCATTTTATTGCTGCTTTATCACACATTTATATCACAGCCATTTCTTCCCCTTCTAAGACTAAACCCTCCAATGGAAACCAATGGAAAAAAACAAAGCTGATATGGAGATTGCAAAGCATTCCGTATGCAATACTCTGTCCTAGTAGCCACCCACTTCTCTCCTGGGAAAGAGGAGGCGTGTTTATCTCTTCTCTATGATTTTCACTGATTTCTTTTTAGTTATTTAAAGTAGTCTTTTTAGTTGCATCATTGTAGTCACTGTTTTCATTCTTCTCTCATTTCTGCTTCTCTTGCTTTGCTTATTATACAGTTCATTTGTACAAATCTTCCCACCTTTTTCTGAATTCCTTTGTAGTTGTCATTCTCACCCCTCTACACCCACCCAGACCTGTGATTTCATTTATATATGCAAATACTAGTGAGGACTTTTAGCAAATGCAGAGTCCCAGCTATCTTTCAACCTTGAATCCTAGAGAGATCAGGTTTCTGGGGCATATGGCCCGTATGTATGGGAAACAGAACGTGACCCCAAGTCTACATGCTCTGACACTCCATCCACTGTATCATGATACCTTATAATTTCTTGATGCACAATAACATTTGATTATATCACCATGCTATAACTTTTATATCTATTATATTTGTACTTATTTCCCCATCATTGGGTTCCCACTTTGTTTCTAGTGTTTTGACTACCACAAACACGATGCTCAGAATATTTTCTTATTTATTAGAACTTTGATCTCCACCTTTGACTTTCTTGGGATTACTGGATCAATAGGTTTGGAAATTTTAATCATTTTTTGGAATGATTCCAAATTGCTTTTAAGAAATGTTGAATCACTTCACAGATCAGCCAAGAACTCATCAGTGTTCCCGTCTTCATTGACTGCTCCCATCTTTTGTGAACTTTGCTAATTTACTTAGCAAAACCAAACAAAAACAAAGACAAAGCCTCATACAGAGAGCCTGTGTTACTTTAATTTACATTTATCTTACTATTAGTGATGTAGAAATTTTTTTAATTGAAATTTTGAAGTAACACAAGGGATAAATTGGTATTTTTCTAACAGTTACATGGTAAGTCCATTTTAATGAGTTTCATGATAAACTGAAGTATTTTAATAGAGGGAAAACAACCCTTATACTCGTTTTCTTGGGCAGTTTACAGAGATCCTTTTAAGAATTACTAAGGTATTCTTAAAGTAATTTTAGATCTGTAACATCAAGGTAGGCACCAAGGACAAAATTTTGATAATTTATTGGGCTGCCAATTTGCTAGCAGGATTGAAATTGGATGAGACACTCATAAATCATATAAATTTGGGGAAAAAGAAGTTTGCTCAATGCTTGCATGGGAAGGAGATTCAGCAAAGATAGTGTTGTCTCATTTGAGCATAGCATTTCTTACCTTCACATTTGGTTACAAAAGGACTTACATGTTTGGACTCACATGGTGGAAGAGTGAGTTTTTATTAAACCTAATGTGAGCTTTTATGCCTTAAGTGACTGTTAAGAAACGATGCCAACAATTTGAACTTTAGTGCCATGGACCAATTAAGTCACAAGAATGATTCTGATGCCTTTTTAAGGGGCAAATGCTAGCTTATTTGTCAGGAACTTTCCAATTTGTTTTTATTAGTACTAGATGTTGCTCCTATTACATCCCACCTCCTATTGGCAAGATCCTAATGGTCTTTTAGGTTACTTCCCATCATTTAAACAGCCTTATGAATGTTGGTCACTGGTGCTGGATAACTCTAAGCTTGGGTACGGAAGAAAACTGCTATTGGTTGGTTGTTGTCCTTCATTCTCAAAGGGGTCTAAAATGACATCACTCTGTTGGAGTCAAGGTATAGTTTGTCTCACTATAAGATCAGACCAATATGAGCTTGGAAGGCCCTACCATGGCTTAGGTGCAAATAGTCTGTGTGAATATCTAGAGTGGAGATGATTCTAAATGCATCTCCTATTGTATTTGAGCTGCTACAGTTCTGCTTTGCTTACCTTCAATGCAGCTATGCCATGTGGCACAGTCCTGTGCCAGTGTCTCCCATGTCTCACAATTGATTCCAAAGTTCTTCCAGAGAGACCTGGAGAGTGTGCTTGTATTGCTTCTTCTGACTTCCATGTGAATGCTTGCCTTGTGTGAGTTCTCCATAGAATGGTCTTTTAGGCAATCATGTGTTTGGCATTCAAACAAGGTGGCCAGCCCATTGCAGTTGTGCTATTTCGCAGTAGAGTTTGAATGCTTGGCAGTTCAGTTCAAAGAAGGACCTCAGTATCCAATACCTAATCTTGCCAGGTGATCTCCAGAATCTTCTTAAGACAATTCAAATGAAAGCAATTAAGTTTCTTGGCATGGTGCTGATAGACTGTCCAGGTTTCATAGACATACAATAATGAGGGCAGCACAGGGACTCTGTAGACCTTCAGTTTGGTGGACAGCTTAATACCTCTTCTCTCTCATGATTTCCTTTGGAGTATCCCAAATACTATGCTAGCTCTAGCAATACATGCACCAACCTCATCATCTATGTATGTATCTCTGGAAAGTGTACTGCCAACGTAGGTGAACTCATCCATGCATTCAAAATTTCTCTGTTTGCCGTAATTGATGATTCAATATATGGATGGTGTGTTGCTGGCCGGTAGAGAGTTGTGTCTTTAGTTGTGTTTTCATGGTGTTGTTAGGTCAAAATTGGCACAAGCAGCAGACAATCAATCCTTACTTTATTGCATCTCTGTCTCTGAGTCTGCATTGAATGTATAGTCATCTTGGCTTGTAGCCTTTCCAAATTAAGTAATTTACACGCAGTATGGTAGCTGACCTTGATGCCATTTTCATCCTTACTGAAGGCATTCCACAGTGTTATAGAAAACATCATACTAAAAATCATGGAAGTAAGTTCATAGCCCTGCTTACTCCATTGGTGAGTGGAAAGCATAGTCAATTATGCAGAACCAGTGCAAGCAGGCCAGCATGAAACCAGTATTCAATGCTGATAAACTTCTCTGGGCGACCACATTTAGCCATCATTTTTGACAAGCACTGAAAACTAATAGTATCAAAGGCCTTTCATTAGATCAATGAAGATTGTGCATAGAATTCTGCTCTTCTCTGGCATTTTGCTTGGAGTTGTCAGGCAACAAACACCATATTGACCATTTCTTGGCCCTTTCTTTAGCTGCACTGGTTCTCAGGTACATGACCATTTTCTAGGTGAAGGATCAGCCTATTAAGGAGGACTCTAGCAAAAATTTTGTCAGCATTGAGTAAGAGAAAGACCCTGCTATGATTGTCACAGGACAACCTACTTCCTTTTCCTTTATAGAGATGGAAAGTGGAGATATCCTTGAACTTTGGGGGGATAACTTACTTTGGCCATGTGACCCAGGAAGTGTTCATGAGCTTTTGCATGATCAGTGGACTCCATGCCTTGTAAATCTTAGGTGGAATAGGATCAGCACCAGATACTTTGCCACCCAAGAGAAGCCTATTGGCATTCAAATCCTCTTCTTTAGTTGAAAGTTCAGCTAGAGAGGGACTGACTTCACCCTGAGGTATGAAGTCAATGGCTTCAGCATTGAATGATGATGGTTTGTTGAAAACACTATGGAAGTGCTCAGCCCATGTGTTCAGGATCACATTCCTATCACTGATCAATGTGGCTCCATCAGCACTGAGTAGTTGAGATGTACTATAGGTCTTCCGCCTATAAATAGTCTTCAGAGTATAATAAAAGTACTATGGATTGGTACAGCTGTGTCCTACCTCCTTATGAAAGAGGTTGTCATCACCTTCTCCCCACTGAGAGGAGTGGGAAGCAGAATGCTCCATCCTGCCATTCAGTGTCCCAAAACCTAATTTACTAAGGCAGCCACTATCAAGGCTACAGCTGTCCCATTCTCCCAAATTTCAACAGTTGCTCTGCCCACACCTGTATTATGGTAGTGTAGTGTGAGAGGCCCAACAACTTTATTCTACTTGGATAGGGCAATGTCTTCATTGCCTCCAATTCCAACTTGCTATCAACCTTTGAGGGCTGTGATAGGAGAACATAGAACAAGTTCACCAAATCCATATCTTAGGAATTCCACCCCAATTCACTGTACATGGCCAGAAGTTTAGTAGCTATAGGGCACCAAGCCCTATCAAGCCACTCAATGTATCAAAGCACTCAATGACCCATGGCTCCTCTTCCTTCCTTCACTTCCACCAGGTCAGCTCCAAGAACATTCTGAGTCAATCCTTTCAGCTATTCCACATGTTCTGGGCCAGACAACATCTAGTGAGTGCTTTAAACATCATGTTTCCAATTCCACAAATAATAAATAAGCATGCTAGTTTTTTATTACTCTCCCAGAATTGAATTTGCTTCCTCCCAATATAATGACTATGCATTGGTACCTCAAAGCTATTTGTATGTATAAAGTAAATGCAAAATCATTTTCATAGTGAAGACTCATTTGGGGTGAGTCCTAACCAGCAGATGGATCAGGAAAAGCTTTTTGGAGGAAATTCCACTGATGTTGAAAGTTGAAGGGAGGTACATTCTGAGGCAAGGGAGATATGTGAGCATTGGAGACATAGGGTGACGGCCAGTTGTTCAAAGTCACAGAAGCAAGAGATAGAATGTCAGCCACAGATAGTCAAGTTTATCTAGGAAATGGAGTGCATGAGGGGAAAAAATATGAAATAAGCCTAGAGATACAGTTGTAAGTGAAACATGAATGGGTTTAAATGCCAGGGAATGTTGAATAGGGAAATGACACAGTCCTAGCTGTGCTATAGTGAGATCAGTTTAGTGGTGGTGTAAAATATGGATTGGAGGGGGAGAGGCTGGCTTCAGGGAGACCAAATTCAGAGACTAATGCAGTAGTGTCCATTGTCTGCTAGCTTCTCCGGGTCGTGTGGAGTAGTTATTCCAGCTAAAGCATCACCATCAATCAATAGCGATTTCACATATCTTTTCAGATCCACAGAGTTTTTGCAGTCTACAAAGAGACTCCTCTCCTCTACCCGTTTTGCCAACCTTCTTCTTCCCCCTCAATTTTGCAGCATTTAGGTTTCTCCAGTAGTCAATGGAACATAAAGGTTTGCCTTTAATTATGTGGTCAGTCAGAGAGAGCTCTTCTCTAATCTGGCACAGTTTTTTCCCCTTTAGGAATTATGAGATAAAGTCAAGAGCCTTCCGGGCCTATCTTTCTGAGCAGAACTCAAGTGGCTGAGATTAGGGAAGATATTCACCCTGTTACTTAAATCAGGATCTGAATTCCTGTGGAAAGATGGCCCTGCCATGGGAAATAAATGGACTTATGTAGAATTTATACTATTGTACTTTGCTCTCACTTAGCCAACAACCTTTGAGGTAGAAATAATAAGAAATGTCTTTGTCTAATTAGAAAAGGGTCAATTCAATGGATGTGACATTCTACATATGCTGTATAAGTTGTATTCAGAAGATATGTGGGGATTAGGGCAAGAATTTTTTTAAAAAGCATGGAAATTATTCACATAAAATATGCATACTCACATTGGTGATCTGTCTGCTAAATAATTAAGTGCAATAATGCTAATGGTGAAACGTACTGCATTTAAAACACAGAGCATCCAATAGAAACTTTGTTAATATTTAAAAATGCCTTCTTGTGGTCAGAAGAATGCCAAATGAGCCCACAGTAGAGGGCTTTAGCTGTTTCTTTAACCACCTTTAGTAGAGAGAACAGACCATCTGATACAAGAGTGGGGAACCTGTGGCCTCAAGGCCACATGTGGCCCTCTAGATCCCCAAATGTAGCCTTTTGACCAATTTGGTCAAAGGGTCACACTTGAGGACCTAGACTTATTCTATGAAGTTTGGATTCAATCAAAGGGCTGTACTTGAGGACCTAGAGGGCCACATGTGGCCTCAAGGTCCCAGGTTCTTCACCCCTGAGAGGTGTTAGTGAAATTAGTTACATTTCCATTACAGTAGCCTTTCTGAATAATTAGAAGTATACACGGCTGCACAGACTATAGATGAAAATTGCATTTTCCCACTGAAATCGCTCCAAACAATGAGTGGCATTTAAGTGCCAGAACAGAGACTAGACAAGCATTACCCAAGTGCTTATTTTAAAACCCAGCCAACACATGCTTATCATGCTTATTACAGCTGGAGATCTCGGATTACTCTGCTACCTCCTGAGAAACAGCATCTACAAAGTTCACATGACCTTGATGTAGCTATGAACTTTCCCCATGACAGCTTTTTCCCCAGACATGTCCCTGGCCCCACTGTCTTACTCTGGTAGGTTTCAGTGATTCTAGCTTTTGCTCAGCAATGCCTTCTGTAGCCCCACCTGTTTGCCTATTCTCAAGGGTCTAAAAACCTTAGCTTGTTCATTATGAAGTATTTGTTACCAAGGGCATCCTGGTAACTTCGAGTCTCCAGACTTTAGATTTCTAACTGTATCTTGTATACAAAATAGACTTTAACTTTACAGGCATCTATTGACTTCAAATATAAAAAAGACTAGACATATGTCAATGGCAAGTGTGAATGAGCCAAGACAAAAGACGTTTCTAACTGTCCGTGATCACTCCTTAGCAAAGTTGTAAATGGATGTCTTTATTTGGGTTGTGTGTGCATTTTGGTTCATTTTGGATCTGATCATTTTGGAAACATAATTTCCTTGGCAAAAGGAACTCCCCAGTGAAGAAACTCTCCCTACCACAGCAGGATTCTCTACCTATAGGACAATTTACAGTCTTGGATTGTTGCCTAAAGTGCTATTGTCTTGAAAAGGACCAAAGACTTCAGGAGGGCTATGTCTTGATTTGCAAGTGAATTGGACTTAAATGAGGCAAGACTAAGCAAAGTCACAAGCCTCATTCTCTCCTCCAGAGTCATCAGAGTTCAGTGGCAAGTCATAGGTCAAGACTACTGGTGATGGCTCTGGATAAAATGGGAGACCTTGGTCTTTCTAAGCTGAGGTCTTTCCCATGTCTCAGTTTCTCTGAGGCAACATCCATTCAGTAATTAAAGGTTAGATAAAAGTTGAGGCAAAAGGTAGTCCATGGACTTTGCCTTCACAAAAGAATCAATCTGGGAGAGGAAGACTGTTTCTGACTGGATATTTGCACCCACTCTGAGCCCTCAAAACCTAAATAATGAGCACCTGAAGCTTGGGCTGGGATCTATTATTTTCCAATCAGTGAGAGCCAAAGTGATTCGGGCTTAAAGGCATAGTCAAGTAGCTCTGTTTGAATCACAATGGACTTTAACAAAGCCTGGTTTTTCGGAGCTGTGTTTCAGAAATTTGAGACAAGAATTAACTGTCCTAGTTTTTAAAACAAACAAAACAACAACAACAAAATTAATAAATAGGGAGGAAAAATAATCTAGCTCCCAAATCCCAACATACCTTGAGAAGCATAAGTGATCCAGATTTCTGTTCCTTTAGACCAGTGGTTCTCAACCTTCCTAACACTGCGACCCTTTAATACTTGTATGTGGGCGTATCTGCATGTGGGTACACTGCCTGGAGACAGATAGAGGAGCCGAGTCTGGGTTCCTAAAACCATCAGAAATATGTGTTTTCCCATGGTCTAAGGCAACCCTGTTTGACCCCCAAGGGGTCGCAACCCACAAGTTGAGCACCCACAGATGAGAACTGTGTAAGTTCAAACCCAACAGAGCACCCACGTGTAAGGGATGAGGCTCCACATGGACAGAGGGAGAAGAGGAGGAGGAGGATCATTGACATGTTAAATGACTTGATCTAGGTCATGTAGACTAGACTGTATGTGTCAAGAACTAAAGCTTGAAGCCAGCTCTTTCCGACTCTGAAACCAGGTCTCCATCCACTACCCCACATTGCCTCTCTTGTCAAGGTTGAGTGATGCTAGCCAGCCTCTAAAGTCCTTCCACCTCAGAGATTCTATGATTCTATATGCTCATACTATTATAATTTCCTCGGGATTATACTGTACTGAGATGTGTACTGGACTCAGAAAGTTATAATGAGTAAGTATGGTATTCCCAAATATTCTGGACTTTGTGAGTTTACATTGGATAATCTTCCACTGGAAAAGAACTCTTATTGCAGAAACGATTCCTAGGGGAGGTGAAAAAATCATGCCTTCAAATCGGGAAGAGGGAGGGTACAGAGAGGGGAAATCAAAGACCTGTGGCTCTCTCCTGAGGTTTGGATAGAGTAGCTGTAGAGAGGGGTATGAGGAGCTAACCCCAGCCATCATCTGGTAGTTTCTCATCTTAATGAATTCTTCTTGTTAACGAAGAGTTGATCAGTGTTGTTTCTATGCTGGTAAAGAACACAAATTCTTGCTGTTAGCACCCTCTCAATTCAATGTCCTAGAACAAAACTCCCATTACCAGCCCTGGTTATGGCCCTTTCAAGGACTTTCCATCTTCAAGTCAATGTTTCCTTATAGTAATCCTTACAGAGAACATGCACATTCAAAGACCATCTTTCCATTACTCATTTTGTTAAGATAATTTTGTTGTCTGAACACAGAGAACTTCTTGCCCTATTGGACAAATCTCTAATATCTATCTTTTGGAGATTAAGTGTGCCGTAGTAAAAAAGATTTTGGACCTAGGGTCAGAAGATAGGAGTTGGAGCCTTAACAGACAGAGGTAGCTAGGTGACCCAGTGGATGGAACTCTGGACATGGAGTCAGGAAGACCTGAGTTCAAATCCTGCCCCAAACACCTATGAATATATGAGTAATGGAATCTCCCTGCCCCTAATTTTCTTATTGGTAAAATGAAAATAATAATAGCACGTACCTTGCAGAGTTGTGGTGAGGATCAAACAATATTTGTAAACTACTTTGCAAACCTCAAAATGTAATATGTGTGTTACTCCTTATTATTAGTTCCTATGTATCTAACTTCCTAAGTCATTGGGCCACAGGCCACTGAAATTGTAGGCAGCAAGCCATTTTGAACTGGGCCAGAAGCCAGGACCATGTGGGTTCTGATCCAAGCTCTAATATAGATGAGCTGCATGATCCTAGGAAAATCATTTAACCTGTTTCTGCATGCCTTAGTTTCCTCACTTATCAAATGAGGGGTTTGAACCCAACGGACTCTGAGGGCCTTCCTAGCACTAATTCTCTGATCCATTTTCCAGAAGCCTTGTCCTTTTTATACCTCAAGCTCTTCATCTGAAAAATGTGATGGATTCTAGAACTATTTAGCACAAAGGATGTGATAAGGATCAAATAAAATGATGTGTGTGGGCATATGTATGTGTGTGTGACCTGCTGGTGTGACTTATTACTTGCTATACCACACTGGAGGTTGAAAGGAAAAAACAGAGGGGGAGAAGGGGAGAAAAGTGTCCATTTTCCCATTAAGTTGATAGATCTAGGCAGGCAATTTTTTTCCAGGTCCAGAAACAACATTGAGTTTTCCATTTTTCATTTTAGTGATCTACAAACAAAATGGAAATGGACCAGCTCTTGTGAATGCTGTCAAGGCCTGGATGATGATGATGGTCTGATCACTTAAAAGGGAAGGTGGCTGATTTTGATTTGTAGTAAGATGAAGGAAACTCACCCACCAAAATTGCTAGAATGGCATATTAACTTGCTGATTGGTCAGGTAAACAAAAAGCCATTTCTTCCTTTTCAGACATTTTTTAAATGAAAAGAACGCCTACCAATGAGAAATCAGTATCAAATTGACTTTTTCAAACAAACTCCTTTGGATCGTTATATCAAACAGAATTCTTAGCTTCTTCTTTATGAATGCTGCCCGATGAGCTAAATTGATAAAGGGCTTCTCTAGGTGACATTTTGATAAATTGCTGCTGTAATTCTAATATTACTGGTGTTTAGAATTGTGAATTTTCAGAGCTAGAAGGGGCCTTGGAGGTCACTTATTCCAACCTGCTCATATTACAGATGAGGCTCCTGAAACCCAGTGAATTAAGTGAATTGTCTGAGATCACACAGCTGGCTAGTGTCAAAGTCAGGACTAGAAATCCAATTTTTTGATTTCATGTGAGTGTGTATGATCTTATTTAAAATACTTATTTCTTTTTTTTTTAATTTTATTTTAGTTTGCATCATTCATTTCCACGAGATTTTGAGTTACATATTTTCTCCCTATCTTTCCCCTACCCACCACCCCAAAACAGCCATCCCAGTGTATCCCCCCTCCCC
>JAQQSV010022779.1:0-10510 GCA_028646515.1 Pseudochirops corinnae
AGACAGCAACTGGGTAGAGCATGTGGTCACTGCTAACAGTGGGCTTATCTCTATGGGCACCTTCTTCCTCTTAATCATTTCCTACATCTTTATCCTTGTCACTGTGAGGCATCACTCTTCTGCTGGTTTGTCCAAGGCTTTCTCCACACTATCAGCTCACATCACTGTGGTATTTTTGTTCTTTGCTCCATGTTTCTTTATGTATGTGTGGGAATTCACCACCTTGTCATTGGATAAATTTTTGGCCGTACTTGACTTTGTTGTTACTCCACTTTTGAATCCTGCCATCTACACATTTAGGAACAAGGATATGAAGGAGGCAATGAAGAGATTGAGCATGAAAATTGTGAGTTCTAAGGAGAAATCATGATGAATTTTCTCAAAGAAAGTCAAGGCATGTTTCAAGAGTGTGCTAAATGCTTCTAGACCTTGGTAGGGGAGAGCGTGTACAAAGACATCATGATCTAGGACATCCTAAGAAGATCTTTTATATTCTAGAGGAGTTGCTTTTTTGCTAATCACTGGGAATAGAGTAACACCTCCTACTCCCACCTTCTACTTTATAATGTACAACATATAGAGAAGAGAATTATAAATCTGAGTTTAATGAGTACAACACAATCAATTGTCATATACCTAGTTCAGTGTCATATTGTTGTAAGAATCTGTACTTGCAATTATGCTTGGCTATTGCTGAACTTAATTATAAGCACCTCAGGAAAACAATGCATTTTTTCATGGAAATTCCATGGTCCCAATCTATATATTATGGGTTTTTATAAACCAGATAAGAGAGTCCACATTCCTTAGCTTTGCATTTAGCATACTTTAGATTATGGCTAGTGCCTATTTTCCTACCCTTATCAGAAACTATTAATTTTTAAATGCTCTTGATTTCAGCAAAATCTACTTGCCATGTCCCAGAAGGGTAACTTATTCTTCTACTTCTATACCCTTGATCATGTTGGTCTTAGTCCCTGGTCTTCTCATCTGTTCTCCCTCAGTCTAAGTATTTTGTTGAGCCCCATCATTCAATGTTTAATTAAAATGTCTCCTATTGATGTTTTTATGACCTCTCAATGGTTACTGAATACCTGCTCATCTGATAATATTGTACTTTTTACTCCTGTTAGAAACCCTTCTTTTTTTGTCTTTTAAGCCCCATTATGTTTTTCTTATTCAGAGATCATATTCTTTTTTGTTATTAATATCTTCTCTATTGGTTCATCTGCTTATACTCAAAGTCTTTAACTGAGTTTTATTCTTTCTGAGATATTCAGTAATTTTAATATTTTTTTGTTATTATATTTCCATATTACTCATTTTCTGATTCCTTCACCTTTGATGGTGATTTCCCTGGGGTCTTAATTTCAAAGCTATTTCAACCATGGCAATTCATGTTTCAGTGACTTTAACCTCTGCTTCAGATGACTTTGAAGGTGGGTGGATATAAGACTTTTTGTCAGCTAGATGCTTGGCTCTTTCCCTCAGCTTACTGGAGTGCCACACATGCACACACTTGTGCTCTGCCCAGTCCTCTCTGTTCCTCAGTTCTCTGCTCGAGTTCTATTATAGTACATAGAACAGCTTCACTGCTGTACCAGCCTGAGCAAGTTTCTCCTTTTTGGTTTTTTCCCTCTTGGGAGGAGAGAAGGTAGAGTTCAATCCTGTTGCAAACTTGGAGATTAAATTGTTCAGGTCTGCTACAGGAATGTGGTAGGTGGTGGTGGAGGGGATGCTGAGTGAACAAATTAGAGGCTAGGATTAGTTTTCTGTGTTGTTCATTCATTAACTGTTACCTCATTTTAGTACTGGATTTCCTAGGCCATGGAGATATCTGAAATTTCTTTATCTTTTGCACATAATTCCCATTTTGGAGAGGATTTTTAAGAGTCCTGTTATCTATAATATATGCGTTACTCAATTGTAAGCCTCTTTAGTTCAAGGAACTTGTATCATTCATTTATATTGGACTCAGTGTCTACCATGATGTATCACACACATAGATCCTTAGTAAATACTTGGAGAAAGAAAGCAGGCAGAGCCTGGAAGAAACAAGAGAGAAATAAAAAAAATAGTTTACGTTGGATGAATAGGAATGACAAATCCATAATGACTTTGTTAAAACTCAGAAGATTACATTTTTATCATCTACTCTGTATTAAGAGTTATATTCAGGTGGGGATGTTTCCAGGAAAAGTAGATGTAATTCACTGTAATATTATCAAAGCCCTTAATCTGTACTCTTTAATTTTTATATTTTACTTGTTCCCTCATTCTCCCATGTGTGGGAGTAAGGTCACCACAATAATAAAGCTATAAGATCCTGGAAACCATTTTAGAAGGGAAACACTTGATTTTGTCAATCAAAGGTAGCTAAACATAATCTATGGAAAAGAGAAATGGAATAGTTTGTGCATTATTCCCTCTTCAAATAGCAAAAATTAATTGAGGGAAAAACCTATCATTTCTGCTTAATGAAGAGAGTAGAACCACCACATTCCAGTCAACTTCCTCCACCGTTAAGTTGTTGAATGGGGAGTATGCCTTGCTTTCCTGTCTGGTTCAAGAATGTCTAGGGGGAAACAGCTATTAGCCAGAATAGAACTTGACCCAGATCCTGCACTGACATCTGAAATGCTGCTTTGTTTGGTTAGGGTCTCCATTCAGAAACAAATTCCATAGAAATTGTAAAGATGTGTCACATCATGAACTAGGATACTTACAAAAAGCACTAGCACAGTGCCTGGCACTGGTATTATATAAATCATTATTCACTTCTGTTTTGTTCCAAATGCATTTGGGTAAAAAGATTTGGGGTTCAATTTGTTTTTTCCAAGACAATAACTCCTCATTTATTTTATCTTACCATTATAGTTTGGTGGTGGCCTGTATTTCTGTAAGGCATAATAAACATTTTTAAAAATATGAGTAGGTATAGTTAGTAGAAGTGGAGCCAAGGTGGCAGAGCATAGGTAGCCATGTAGCTGAACTATCTCAGCATTATCCTCTAAAGAACTTTAAAATAATGCCTCAAATAAAATTTTGGAGCAACAGAGGCAACAAAAGGTAAGAATGAGATTTTTTTTTTCCAGCCCAGGATAGCTTAGGAGGTCAGCAAGAAATGTCTGTGACCCTTTTGTGAGAATTGGCCTGGTACAAAGCTGGTACACAAGGGATGGGCCTCAGAGGAGGTTGCATCAGAGGTGGCAGCAGCACGTTCTGGAGCTGTCAGCTCAGGTACAGTAAGCAGGTCAAATGCCTGGTCAGAAAGAAACTATGGGGGCACATTGCTGGCATTGGGTGCAGTTGGCACTGATTGACAGCTCTATGGCCCATTAGCAGTTATGGAGTGCAGTTCCAGGATGGAGGGGAGCACTTGTGATGTTTCACAAAGGAGCAGGGCCCCTGGCCTCAGTTCCAAAGTAAAGAGGAGCATTAACTTTTATGACTACAGTAGAGCAGGGGACCTTGTCACAGCCCCAGGGACAAGAGGAACAACCACATTTGCAGCTGCAAGGAAGCAGAGACTCTTCCTGATTAAAGGACACACCTCTCCTTGGATCATACCACCTTAGAAACACTAAAAACTTGCAGACCTTTAGAACTACCTCCTAAAATAGAAACACAAAAAAGTCTGAAGTTTGGGACAGTTCCTACCAAACCCCAAATAAGCAAAGCCCAATAAAGTTCAAAGTGAAGAAATCGATTGGAAAAATAAGCAAACAAGAAAAAAAGGGAATTGACCATAGAAAGCAACTATGGTGGCAGGGAAGACCAGGAGAGAAACTCAGAAGAAGACAACAGTGTGAAAACAGCTAAAAACAAAGGCTCAAAAAATGCTAACTGGACCCAAACCAAAGAAGAATTCTTGGAAGAGTTAAAGTGATAAGATTGGTGGGGGAAAATTGGGAAAAGAAATGAAAATAATGTAAGAAAATTATCGAAAGAGAATTAATAGCTTGGTAAAAGAGGCACAAAAATACTGAAGAAAATAACCTTTAAAAACCAGAATGAGCCTAATGGTAAAAGAAGCATAAAAATCCACTGAACAAAAAAACCCCTTAAAAAGCAGAATTAGCCAAGGAAAAAAAGTTACAAAAGCTCATTGGAGAAAATAAATTCTTAAAAATTAGAATTGGCCCAGTGGAAGTTAATGACCCCATGAAACATCAAGAGAGAATCAAAAGTCAAAAGAATGAAAAAATAGAAGAAAATGTGGAGTATCTCATTAGAAAAATACCTGACCTGAAAAATAGATAGAGGAGAGATAACAGAATAGCAAGAGATAGTAAGAGAAACCCCATTTAAAATTATTGTAGACATTATAAAATATTTGGAAATCTACTTGCCAAAACAAACCCAGGACCTATATGAACACAACTATAAACATTTTTCACACAGATAAAGTCAGATCTAGCTAATTGGAAACACATCAATTGCTCGTGGCTGGGTCAAGCTAATATAATAAAAATGACAATTTTACCTAAATTAAATTACATATTTAGTCTCATACCAATAAATCTACCAAAAATTACTTTATAGAGCTAGAAAAAATAGTAACAAAATTCATTTGGAAGAACAAAAGGTCCAGAATATCAAGGTAATTAATGAAAAGAAGTGCTAGTATGTAATACTCACATTAGTCAGATGAGACAAGACAAAATCAAACCCTCCATAATCTATACCAAAAGCATGAATGATATTTGAAGGAGTTAACCTCTTTACTTGCCAGCATCTTCAGCTGCATTAGTACCTAAAATAGAATTCTCAGCTGGAATACCATGTGGCATATAAGACTATAAGGCTGACAACAAAGTTAACACAAGAGACATAGACTTTGCCATTCCTGTTCCATCCTGAATTTTTTTCCCCTCATAGAATTTTAGAGTTGGAAGGGAACACAATGCCTTTAATCCAAACATTACCTGAAAGGAATCTCCATTACCATATATGAGACGAGAGGCAACTATATGGCATAGTGGATAGAGCACCAATCCTTAAATTGGGAGGACTTGAGTTCAAATCCAGCTTCAGATAGTTACTAGTTTGTGTCCTTGGTTAAGTCACGTAGCCCTGATTACCTCCAAAACCAAATGAAAAACACAATATGTGAGACAAGTGGCTATCTACTCTCTGTTGAAGATTTCCAAAGAAGGGAATATATATTTAAAACGTAACTTATTCAATTCTCCCCACCCCACCCCATCCCCCAGCCTTTCCTCCCTCTCCTACCTTGAAGAGATCCTCCCCTCTGCATCCAACTAAATTAATGCTGTATCCTTTCCCATTCCATGCTATGACCAAGTAAACTCACTTTTGTTAATTGTTAGATGGTTCGTGAGTGTCTCCTTCCAATACAGAACCTTAATAATCTGACTGTCCTGAATTAGGACTGGCCTATACTAGTCTTTAAACAAAATGCAAAGATTTTAATGATTCCCTTATTTCAGATTTAGTGAAACAGAAAAATCACACCTCAATCCTTTGGTTTGCTCTGAGTCAAAGACCCAGTGTAATTTCCAGCACAGCTTGGTCCACATAACTTTTTTGGGAACACACATAACATAGAGAAATCAACAGATAAATGGGTAAACTTAAAAAGGTATAAACAAAACCCTGAATCTACACTACTTTGCCATACTAAGTCCTCAGCTCTCTTACATTTTTCGCAATCAGTTCTGAAAGAACAGTATATTGGATCACCCTAGTCTACTGGTTCTGGCGCTCCATTCTTTTATAAGCTACATCATAGTGGCAGAAGAGACTGGTGCTACGAAATCTATAGCCCCTGGTATCTTAACTGCTTTCACAGATCAACAGCCTTGCCTCCCTAGGTAAGGTGATGCCATAATTCTGATATAACTTTATTTTTACCTTTTTCTTTCTCTCTCAAAGGAGTAAATATCAGATCGATCTGTAGAGACGCTATCCCTTCCTTATCTCAATAACTCCAAACTCTTCCCTGAAGGTCATTATCTCACATCAACAAGGATGTTATTTTCCCTAATGCATAAGGATAACTTCTCTGCCCCATCTCTCTTCCCTCCCGTTTCATTGCCAAGCAACCCTTCCATTGATTCTCCCATGGGGAAAACCAGTGTGATTTCAAGACAAAATTACCAGTGGCACACAATTATGGGTTGGGTATTAGAGGTTTCACCAGCAACGATAGGACACTAGATTTTGGACCAGCTAAGTGTTTTCATTTTTAGTAGAGTGTAGATATATAGTTATTTTTTCTTTAGGAACAATTACAAGGAGGGGCACTTAATGTTCTTGATCTTCTTTCAAGCCCCATGATGCTTCCTCCTGTCCTGTGACCAAACTGGTAGGTAAAAGAAGGATTGAAATTCTATCATATCCTTTTCATATAGTTATTCCTTTTTTTGTATTCAGCTTATAATCTTTCTCTTTTTGTTTCCCATATCCTCCACTCCCCTTCCTATAATATTTTATATCCCTGGTCTGCAATATCACCAAGAAATGGTCATTCAGTCTTTATTAATGACCTCTAGTGATGGGGGCATTTCCTTTTCTCCCCCCAGAAGTAGCTTATCCATTTGTCGAGCTGCCCTAATAATTAGGCAGATTTTCCTCATGCTAAGATGGAACTTTTCTATCTAACATCTATCCATTAATTCCAATACTTCTTTCTTTCTTTCTTTTTTGCTTTTTTATGGAGGGGAGAGGGAAGGACAATTGGGGGTAAGTGACTTGCCCAAGGTCACACAGCTAGTACATGTTAAGTGTCTGAGGCTGGATTTGAATTCAAGTCCTTCTGACTCCAGGGTCAGTGCTCTATTCACTGAGCCACCTAACCACCCCACCAATGCTTTTTTCTATAGCCAAATAGAACCAAATTTAATCCTTTTCTCTCAAGATAACCCTTTAAGTAATTGATGACTGTTATACCTTCTCCTTCCCAAGGTAAACATAAATTTCTTATATTCATCTTCATTAGGAAATGATGTCACTACCCTGACTTCTCTCTACTGGAGATGTTTTGACTTTTCAATGTTCCTTCTAAAATGTGACTTTGAGAACTGAACATTAAACTTAGATAAACATAGACCATACTGGTTGTTAGCCTTCTTTACTTTGAACATTTACATATCAAATATATATGTATATATATACACAATATATGTGTATAAATGTGTGTATATCTGTATACATATAACAGTATAATTTTGTTCTGGAGGCCAAACTACAAAGTCTACTTCTTAGCCATTTCTACCTACTTTAGACCAAAAACAAACCATGTAATGAGAACAGATTCTTTTTTTTGGTAAAGGGAGAGCAAAAAAAAATTCCAACCAAATATTGGAAACAATGGTTTTTACTTTTTTAGTTTTAAAATTGTTCTTCTGCATGTTTGATGGTGAAAGCCAATATCTGGATAATGGGATGTCCTCAGAACCACAAGGAAAGTGATCAAGATTTTTTATCTTTCAATGGCAATGAGATAGTCAAGAGGGAATGCTTGTAAATTTTGAAACAAAGTAAGGTTTGAGAGAAAAAGTTAGAAAAAGGGAGATAAAGAATGAATGAATGGCGAGGACATGAGAAATCAAGAAATCTTTTAGGAGGAGAAGATATATGGAGCCTTCTTCAGTTTGTGGGATAGCCTACTGTAGCTCTGACTCTGCGACCTAAGGTGAATGAATAATTTACTGACGTGGGTTCAATTTTCTCATCAGTAAAATAGTGATATTACTATTATTTACCTTCATAAATTGTGAGGAAAGGACTTTGTCAATGATGAAGTCCTATTTTAATCTAAACCATTATTATTGTTGGCTTATGTGCTATCATAAAGACTGGGATATATATCAATAATACCAGTCTTACCGAGCCTGATTTCTCCTTGGACCCCAAGGTGTAGCTTAATTGCATGCTCATTTCTTTGATAGAGTTAGATAATATTAGTCTAATCCATCTTCCATATCATGGCCTTTTCTTTGCATAATTAAGGACAGTCGTCTTGATCCTCATTTCTCTTCTTTATGCTAAACAATCCAATTTCTTTCAATGGATATACAACAGTGCCAATACAAGAATCCAGGTCTTTAAAAAAATAATCCATAAATATTTTCTACTGTATCATACCACTTCCCAAGTAACTACCCTCAGAGAATGTCTTCTTTTTCTTCTTCTTCCTCTTCTTCTTCTTCTTCTTCTTCTTCTTCTTCTTCTTCTTCTTCTCCTTCTCCTTCTCCTTCTCTTCCTTCTCCTTCTTTCTTCTTCTTCTTCTTCTTCTTCTTCTTCTTCTTCTTCTTCTTCTTCTTCTTCTTCTTCTTCTTCTTCTTCTTCTTCTTCTCCCTCTCATCCTCCTCCTCCTTCTTCTCCTTCTTCTCCTTCTCCTCCTTCTCCTTCTCCTTCCCCTTCTCCTTCTCCTCCTTCTCTTTCTCCTTCTCTCTCCTCCTCCTCTTTTTCCTGCTCATTCTCTTCCTTTTCCTCCTCCTCCTCCTTCTTCCAATTCCTCTTCCTCGTCCTCACAGATACTATCTAGATTTACTATATAGAAAATCAGGAATGGGGTTGAGACCTGGGTTATAGTTTTGGTTATGTAACTAATTTATTCTGTGATTTTGGTCAAATAACTCATTCTTACCTATGTAGTCAGTTTACTCATTAATTAAATGAGGGAGTTGGATTAAATGACTTTCTAATTGATTCCCCCCTTTGTTCTTTATTTAGAATGGTTATGTTTGAGAAATATCTCAAAGAGGCAAAGATTAACAGTTCTTCTGGGGATCTCAGCACCTGGAGAATTCTTGGCTTGGTCACAATCCTGATGTTATTTTCAGAGTAAGCAGAGAAACCAAATATACTCCTTTTTCCCTTCAAGTGAGTTTAAGGAACCTTGATATTATGGTTTATATCATGCATATTCTCAGATTTTTGTTCATTATGAAAGCATTAGTCACAGATCCCTCATAACTAGAGTTCTTCCCCACTTACCTGTTTTTACAGTTTTATTTTTACTGAACCTCATTATTATCAGAGAGAAGATTGAAGAACAAGAGTTAGGAGGTGGGACCTTTCACCTCAATTTAGCCTGTTCTTCACTTATCTGCTTTTTATTTTCTTAAACTTCATTATCATTAGAGCGAAGACTATGTGGAGAAGGTATTCTGAAGCGGGATTTCTCATTTCAATTTTAACTTTTTCACCAAGATTTGATTAAATTAGTCTGTTTCTAGAAATACTGAAGAAACAGGGAGTAGATTGAACAAACTCCTTCCTAGAGGCTGGTGGTTTGCTTCATACCAGTATTTATTTTCCAAACCTTTATTCAACACATTTTGGAATACACAAAAGGATTATAACTAATACGTATACATAGATATACCCATGCACATACCAATACTTTTTCACTTCATCAAGTAGAGTGATTATTCTTTTAAAGGACTGTTTTTCTTTTTTTTTTTCATCTCTTTTCTATTACTTCATTGTCAAAAATTCACAAAAAGCCTCACATGGTTTGAAGGTTAATTTGCTATCAGTGATCATGAATAAATTCTCAAGTAGAAACAGATCTTGAGCCCCAGAGTTCATAGTATGTATAGTATTGGTACTTTTCTATTTAGAAATATTTGGTAAACCTCACTCTGCTCTTCATGTTCTTCTCACTCTCCATGCTCTCTCTCCTGTCCCCTTATCTTTCTTGATCTCTTTTGGGTGTAGGCTTCATAGTGATATTTAGAGGTCAAAGATTATGACTAGCTTAGTAATTTTTGTGGCAAAATTCCAAATCGTTTTCCCAAATGGTTTGACCAATCCAAGTATATTAATGTGCCTATTTACCCTCAGCTCCGCCAACAATTGTAATTTTCCTTTTTTTGTCAGATTTTCCAAGAACTTTTTTTTTTCTCTTGTGACTCCCTCAATATTTTCTTTCCAATGCTTACAATCTAGGGCCTCCTGAACTCACTGCTGGGACAAAATAGGAATTAACCTTTAGTTCTCACACTATTATCTTTCTTGTTCTCTACCCTCAGGTCATCCAATGTCTGTGATGCCAATCGTATCAATGGATGGAGCAAATGACTCACTGGTAACTGAATTTGTGCTGCTGGGACTGTCTGCTTCTTGGGAGATGAAGATTCTTCTCTTCTTATTTTTCTTTTCATTCTACGTGGGAATTGTGTTGGGGAACCTCTTCATTGTGTTTACTGTGGTTTGTGACCCTCACCTACATTCCCCTATGTACTTCTTGCTGGCCAACCTCTCTCTCATTGACCTGGGTCTCTCTTCCACCACAGCTCCAAGGATGATCACTGACATTTTCAGTGAACACAAGGCAATTTCTTTCCCAGGATGTATGATACAGATGTTCTTTGTCCATGTCATGGGAGGAACTGAGATGATCCTACTCATAGCCATGGCTTATGACAGATACACAGCCATCTGCAAGCCTCTTCATTATTTGACCATAATGAGCCACAAAACATGCATTTGTTTTGTAGTGGCTGCTTGGGTGATTGGGGTGATCCATGCTGTG
>JAQQSV010022780.1:0-10509 GCA_028646515.1 Pseudochirops corinnae
AGAGAGAGAGAGAGAGACAAAGAGAGAGACAGAGAGAGAGAAACAGAGAGAGAGATGTGGAGTTGGAGAGGGGCGTCTTGTGTAAGGAACTGCTAAGGGGCCGTGAATACCTAGAATGGCTATTGCTACTTAGTTAATAGCTTCCTGAATTGAATTAAACTGTGACAAAAAGAGCATGTGGTTTATTAGTAAGACACCTGAGTTTTTGTCCTGGTTCTAGTAGGCACTAGCTGTGTGACCTTGGACAAGTGATTTCCTCTCTCTGCGCCCCAAAGACAATACTGTTTTCCTTCCTTTTCAGACGGTGTTTGTTGGGAAGAACAAATGCGGTAGGCGGGATGGAACAACTAAACCCTTATGTCGCTCTTCCTCTGCGCCGTGCATTGAGCTGAGAGCTTCTTTTCACCAACATTAGCTCATGGGATCCTCACAAGGACCCTGCGAGGTGCTATTATTATCCCCACTTTACAGCTGAGAAAACTGAGGCAAGCAGAGGTTAAGTGACTTGTGCAGGGTCATACGGCCAGTATCTGAGGCCATATTTGAATCTGGGTCTTCCTGAAGCCAATCCCAGCACTCTATCCACTGTGCTACCAGCTACCTCTAATAGAGAAAATTCTTGTTCACATGTATGTCAGGCTAGATGATCTCTGAAATCCCTTTAACTTGGGATATTCTATGATTGTTATGAAAATTATTTGAAAACTGTAAGGTACTGTACCACCAAATTCTTTCATATTTTAATCCTACTTAAAACATTCCTCTTGCTTTAGCTGGGTAAGTCTCTTTATTAATTGTTCCCTTCTACAATTCCTGCCTCCGTGTCTCTTTGTAAACATCATTCCTATCCCCGACCCTGCACAAATGCTGTTCTCTCTTCCTTCTGCTTATCATACCCTTCCCTTGGTTACACTCCTTTTTTGGCCATTCTTCTCTGCTTACTGTCAACCCCTACAACAGTTATTGCCTATGCCAATCACATGGCCCTCAGCATGGGAACTCTGCTGTCTCAATGGAGTCTGATTGTGTTCAGGCTGGACTATTAACATTGTTATTTGACTCATTTCCCTCCCCCCAGATGAAGGTGATATTGGGCTCCAGTAAGAGAGACAGCACTGAGAATGGAATCCTAGGGGATAGTCCATCTGGAATCTTCCCAGATCTGTTGCTGTCTGGGATATTGTATTAAATTCTTCACAGTCATTTAGGAAGGGCATTGATAATCCAGGAAGCAGCCAAAGGAGAGCAACTAGCATAAGGAGGGGCCTTGAGTTCATGTCTGCCATCATTCAGATCAGGTGAAGGAATGGGAATGGTTAATCTGGAGAAGAGAAAGCTTAGGTGGGATATGATAGCTGCTTCAAGTATTTAAAGGACGGTAAGATGGGAAAAGCATCTGTTGGCAAACAGAGGTAAAATTATAAGCAGTGGGTGCATGTTTTAAATAAACCAATTTAACCTAGGTTACAAGGGAAAAACAAAACCAAACCTCCAAATGACCAAGCTATTCAGAAATGGATTGGCTTGTACCAGAAGGACCTAATGGGTTCCCCAAGGTCTTTAAACAAAGTTCCAGTGACTACTTAAGTGTGTTGGAAATGGGATTGTTTTTTTCAAGTATGCTGGTCTCAATGGCCTCTGACATCCCTTCCAGCTCCACAATTTTGATTTTGCAATTGGGCAAGGAAGTTTCAGAGGGCAGATGGTGGGGTTTTTAATTTCAGTTGTAATCTCTACAGAACAGTGCTATGCATACATATAGACACACACATATTATGCACATTAAGTGTTTATTTGACAAAAGAGACAGTGTTGTGTAGTGGGAATTATACTAGGTTCAGAGTTAGTCTTTGGGGTTCAAGTCCTGCAGCAACTAATACATTGGCTGTGTGATCTGGGGAAGGTGGCTTCTTTTCTCTGATCTCAAATGTGCTCCTTTGTAAAACAATGGACTTGGACTCCATAATTTCTAAAGTCTGGCTCCAACATTGTGTGTGTGTGTTCAGATAAATGAGATCACATCATGTCAGAATGCACAATGAAAATTCTATACAATCATTTACATGTTAATATGAATTTTTCTGGGTGTTAATATTCAAATATGCATAATTAATGGGATGCCTCAATTTTCCTTCCAGTGTTTGTTGATGGGATGTCTCTAGTTTCCTGCCAGCATTAGTGAAGATATGTACTTATCTGAGACAGATTCCCTATGGGTACAAACCCCTTAGACAACCAAGGAAGGAGTAGGAAGAGTTCAGAGAGGGAAATAAGAAGCATCAGGCTTCACTCTTTCTGTGATTGCCATTAGGATCATAATATTATTATCTGCCCTGCTGCTATACTCTGTGGACAGTTCAGCCTTTCCATCTGTCCTGCAGCTAAAGCCTCTTGTATATGCTGTCTTCTCCATTAGAACATGAGCTCCTTGGGAGCAACCATTGTCTGACTTTTCAAATTGTGCAGTCAGCACTGAGTATGATGCTTTATGCATGCTAAGTTATTAATAAATGCTTTTCTTTCATTCATTCTTATGATTATTGCGCTTCACTTTATGATTGATGGATATAGTGTTTCCTGGAGTCAAGAATATCTCATAAATGGTCCCCTGAGGGTTCTATAAGCCCCATGTTGCTAGGAAAAGGAAAATTGCAGACATCAGTCAATAAAGCAGGAGCTGAATGGTTGGGGCACTCCTTGTATTTTACAAATATCAGTGAGTAGATAAGTGACCTGGGAAATATTCTCAGTCAGGTAGTATTCATTTGAAGGTCCACCTCCCTCCTCCCAAGACAAACTATGGAATTCATTAAGTCATTTGGTGATGTGGTTATCTACACCACAAATCACTTGGCTTAATAGTTTGTTCAAAACTTTGAGCTCTACACAAATTCAATCTTGTGCCACATTCCGAAAGGCAGTTTCTAAGAAAACAGTGCCAATATTTCCATTGCTTTTTGCCCTCATCAGATCTCATCAGGTGTCTTATCTGGGTCCCATAGGTTAAGAAAGAAATTGATAAGCTAATGAATGCCCAGAGGAGGTAGGCAGGATAATGAAGTGCCTTGAGGGTCAAGGAATAGAACTGGACATGTTCAGCTTGGAGAAGAGAAGGTGCGGGAGAGGACATGATAACTCTCTTCAAGTATGTGAAGGATTGTCATATGGAGGATGGATTAGATTTTCTGTGTTTGGCTATGGAGAAAAGAACCAGGAGCAATGGGTAGGAATCCTTAAGAAGTCAGTTGAGGCCTAATGCCAGGAAAGTCTTCCTAAGAATGAAAGCTGTCCAGAAGTAGAATAGCTTCCCTTGAGAGTGGGTGGGTTCCCCATTCCTTGGAGATCTTCAGGAAGAAACTGGATGGCAATATTGTTCATTGTTCAATTGTGTCCAACTCTTTGTGACCCATTTTTGGGGTTTTCTTAGCAGAGATACTAAAGTGGTTTGCCACTTTCTTCTCCAGCTCATTTTACAGGTAAGGAAACTGAGGCATATAGGGTTACAGGGTTAAGTGACTTACATAGAGTCACCCAGCTAGCAAATGTCTGAGGCCAGATTTGAATTCCAGAAGATGAGTTTTCCTGACTCCAGGATGAGAATACTTTGAGCATGGGAATGGGTTGAGCTAGACGATCATAGAAGTCCCTCCCAACTCTCAAGTTCTGTGATTCCTTTGTTGGAGCAGACAATTGGCTCTGGAAGAGGCCTCCTCCAGCCATGGAGTTCACTTATAAACTTTTAGAGTTAAAAGGGACCTTCAAGATAAATCTCGTCCAAACTTTTACATCACAAAAATAACTTTAGGATAGCATCTGTTCTTTGGAGCCCTCAAGGTCCCTTAGCTCCTTGATAAGAGATTTGGATTTGGAATCAGAGGGAACCTTCTAGGCTAGTATGAATGGGTGTCCCTCACCAGGCAGCCGAACCATGAGAATCAGATAAGAGGCACCGATGAGAACAAGGGAGCAGAATTTGCCCACATGCCATCCTGTGCTACACTGGTTGGTTGGAATATATTGTCATATACTCTAGAATACCTTTAGCACTTAAATAAACCCTGCAATGCTGTTAAGATGCCAGCAGGTGGCCTGGAATAATTGAAACTCAGAATCATAAAGTCTCATAATAGAATGTTGGAATTCTAGACTCTTAGATTCATATGGAAGCAACTCTAGGAGATATCTGGTCTAACACTTTGCCTGAAGCATGACTCTCTTCTGTAGTATTTTGGAAAAGTGCTCCTTCAGCCTCTACTAGAAGGCCTCCAGCGATGGAAAGCCCTCAAAGCATATTCTTCCATTTCACGAAAGCACTCCTGCGAGGAAGCTCTTCCTTATAACTAAGTGAAATGATCTCATTGCAATTTTTTCCTACTTAGCCTACTTCTCCCAACTGGGGCGAAGAAAAACAACTCTGATCCACGTGACACCTCTCTAAATATTTGAAGGCAATGGTTTGGTGGGATGGATTGTTTGGTGTTTGAATTCAGAGAATCTGGATCAAGGGTGGGGAAGTCTCTAGGTTTAAATCTTACTTCTGGTGCTCATTTACCTTGTGACCATGAGCAAATCACTAACATCTCTGAGGGCCATCAATAAAATGGGGATTTTATAGTTTCTACTTGGCTGTAAGACTCAAGGGAGATAATATCTAGGGCATTATTGTTTGTGAAACACTTTGCAAGCTTCTAACAATAAATTCTGTCCCCAGATGGGATGGGCTGCCTTGGGGGCTGAGGTATCTGCCCCCCTCCTCACTGGACATCCTAAAATGGAAGCCAGGGGATGACTACTTCTGGGGTAGTTGGGAGAGAAGATTTTTGTTCCGGTAGAGGTTGCCTTTAGAAATCCTCTGCTGCCCCTTCTGACTCTAAGGTGCTATGATTCTCTAGAGGCACACAATCTCTTGTGGCAAGGAAAAATGGTCTTGCCAAATGTCACGGAACAAAACCTTTTACCAGATTCCTATAGGGGATTCTGTGTCTCAGAATCATAGAACAGAAGATTTAGAGCTGGGAGGGGCCTTAGAACAGAGACTGTCAGAGCTGGGAGATAGCTTAGAACAGAAGATGTAGGGATTTGGGGAAGGTTTAAGAACAGAGAATGTCAAGAGCTGGAAAGAACTTTAGAATCATGCACTTATACAATGTCAACACTGAAACTCCTTTTTACAGAGAAGAAAATTGAGTCAGAGAAGGAATTTCCTCTTCTCCAATTCCTTTTCCTTCAATTTCAAGTTCAGCTCCTTTAGAAAAGCTATAACCAGTTGATTAGCCCTTGTTGGGCTCAACATTTACTCCTATTAACTGCAGGAGGTTCCCACCAACCTGTTCCACATGGTAGGAGCCATCACGAATTGATTCAGTAAATGAAGCCAGCAAAGACCAAGGAAGAGAAATTCTAAACAAAAACTTGTTTTGAAATGCTGAGCAGTGAGATGTTGCTAAAGGGGTGGAGGTTGGAGATTTCATAATGAGGTTGTAGTGTGATGGCCCTCCAGGACCCAAGAGACTTGCTGTGTTTTTTGCATCCCAGGCCTCTCCTGTTCTAAAACTGCCTCTTTATAGGCATTATCTCTGCCACACTGAGTTGTGGGGAATTCCTTAACACTGAATGCTAATGGGTTCACAAGCCATGAGGGTGTGAGACAGCATTCAGGGCTGAGGGCAATCAGCAGAGAAATTATGAATGCCAAGCCCTGGTCAGAGATAAGCTGATAAATTGGTCAGGACCATGGACAAGGACTGGTGCTGTCCAGCAACCCACTACAACTACTAGCGTTTGTGATTCTTTCTCTGAAGGCATTTTTTGAGGTTGTGGTAAACTGACAGAAGGTATTTTAAAATGCTTCAATTACTGAGAAGTCAAGAGTAGCCTTCCCTATTCAGTGCAGTTAGTAGCTTTCTGTGGGCTTGGTAAAGTCCACTCAAGTCTTCCAAAGCAAGGCACACAAACTGTACTCACAAAATAATAGTGGTAAGGATGATTAGACAAATTGCAATGAGAATTTTATGGGCGGATCTCCAGGAAATCACTTAGTCTAGCTATGGAAAGCATATCCCCACGGAAGATGCAGACCTTGTATAACTTTCTGACCCTGGGGGCACCTGGTGTGTATGAGCTAGTCCTCTAGCCAGAGCTTAGAGAAGTCACATCCAGATTGCAACTTTACAACATCACTTCAAGTTCTACCCTTTGGGGCTGAACACATCTCCTGAACTAATTTCCTGTCACATGACAGCCCTTCAGATACTTATTCAGAGCTACTATGTGTCCATGTGAAGCTTTCTCCCCTCTAGGCTACACATTTTCCTTTAATTGATCCTGATGTGGCTAGAACTTAGGCTCTCTACCACATCTCTCATAAAATATGGCTCTCAGAATAGAACACAATACATTAGATTTGCTCTGCCTCAGGGCTCAGGACAGCAGGACTATTCCTTCCCTAGGGTTAGACATCAAGCTTCTCTTAATGGATCTTAATGGATCATAAGATTACATTTGTGTCCCTGGCTTTCACCTTCAGCAATAAGCATTTCCAGGTTCCCACCCCAACCCTCACTGTGGTCTTCCCTCTGAGACAACTTTCACATTTACACCACATATATTGTGTATATAACAGCTGTTTGCATGTTTCCATTAGAACTCGAGCTCCTTAAAGCCCATTTTTTGCTTTCTTTGTATCCCCAGTGCTTAGCACAGTGCCTGACACATTGTGAATGCTCAATAGATGTTTGTTGACTGACTGATTAACCACATTGCTGACTGTGTTGACCAAATTCCTGGTAAGTTAGTATTTGGCTCTGGTAAGAGTGTGAACCTGTTGTGAGTAGTTTTCCTTCCCTCTCCTCTCTAGGCTTGTATGTCTCCTTCCTGGAAGGTTGGGACACACTGCTTTGATCATCTCTTCTATGTGATACTTTGAGTAGATCTTTGGAAGGGAATCCATATTACATCACTTCTACTAAGTATCAAAATCTTTAGCTTCAGCATCCTCAGGCTATTTCCCAGACATATAGAATGACCTTGAACCCAAAGAAGTAGCAGAAGCAAGTAAACCATTTTTCATTTCTCTCTAAAAGTGGCTTTGAACCACCTACCACACTCTGACCCCAAACTGTTTTAATCAATACTTCTGATTTAGCATGGTGTTTTGGTTAGAGTCAGAAGACCTGGGTTCTAGTCTTGCTTCTTATTTAAAACCTTTGTGAACATGTGCAAGTCATTTAACCTTTCTGGAACTTATTTTCCTCATCTGCCAAATGAAGGGTTGGCTAGAGGGCTAAGATCACTTCTGACTATAAATTTAGAGAGTGTTGAACTTATAGTTATGACCTGAGTTTGAAATATGACTGCCACTGAATGACCTTGGGCAAGTCACTCAACCTCTGTGTGACTCAGTTTTTCCTCTGTCAAATGATGGAATTGGAGTAGATGACCTCAAAGGTCCTTTCCAACTCTAGGACTATAGGCTTGTGATTTGGTGGCTCTGCAAAAACAGGGTTGAAAGCAGCTTATGGCTACCCTTCCTAGTAGTCTGTAGGTTCATCAAGTTTCCAAAAGAGGAACTGCACTGCCCAAAATATAGGGTTGGCTCTTTTCAAATATCCCACCCAACAACGTGCCAAGAGGCTGTAGAACAAAGTTCCCAGAGACCATATGGATCCGTGCAATAAACATGACTCACAGACACAGTGTGGGAGTCGGGAGGTCCAGATGGGTGTCCCTGTCTCTCGGCTGTAGCAAGTCAGGAGGGAACTTCCTTCGAGAACAAAGCCGGCATTGCAGGTGTATTGGATGGTTGTTCCAACAAGGAGCACAGGATCCGAAATCAAACGAGTTGAATGATCCACTTCTCCGGGATCAGTGCAGTACATAACTGCCAAGAAAAACCACAGACACACAGACTCTTCAGTGTATTATCCAATTCAATTGGATTTGTTTTGTTTCCAGAAATGCATAGTAAGCACCTACTATGCACCAGGAACTACACTATATGTCGCAAAAACAAAAAATGAAATGTTTCTTGTCCTCAAGGAGATTACATTTCACTGAACATTACAGGGTCTTATAATACCAGGGTCTTGTGACCCTGGGCATATGTGCCTCTATGTACATATACAGATGTACTATATAATCAAGATGTAGTTACTGACATGTATTCATATTTAAGAACAGATTTTGTTATAATTTTTTTATCATACTAATGAAAATGGTAGAAATATTTTTACAGACTTTTTAGTTTTCCTAGATTTTAGGTGGATTGGACCTATTAAATAATATGTCTCTTGTGGAGAATGCCAAATACATTCTGTTTGGAAAGCCAAAAGCTTCTGAGAAAGTGGTACAGTATCTGATTTTCCTCCTACTAGTTAGGCAGCCAATCAAAAAATATTAAGTGTTGTATGTCTGTGTGCTAGGTAATCCCTTCCCTACCTTTTGCAATGGTGTACATCTTTACATCCTGTCTCAGCATCTGAGCTTTGGGTGAGGGGGAGAGGGAAGATGGGGAGAGAGAGGGAGAGAGATAGAGGGAGGGAGAGAGAGAGAGAGAGAGAGAGAGAGAGAGAGAAAGAGAGAAAAGAAGGAGGAAGAGAAGGAAGAGGAAGAAGAAGAAGAAGAAGCAAAAGAAGAAGAAGAAGAAGAAGAAGAAGAAAAGAGAAGAAGAGAAGAGGAGCAAGAGACACACATACACACACAGAGGGAGAGTGACAGATAGTGACAGTGGTTCTCAACCTTCCTAATGCTGTGACCCTTTAATACAGTTCCTCATATTATGGTGACCCCCAACCATAAAATTATTTTCATTGCTACTTCATAACTGTAATTTTGCTACTGTTATGAATTGTAATGTAAATATCTGACATGCAGGATGTATTTAAATTGAACATAACCCACAGGTTGAGAACCGCTGATATGAAGAACGTCCTAACGATGAAAGCTATCTGAAAGCAGAATGGGCTGCCCTGATAAGTAGTGAGCTCCCTCTCATTGTAGAGTTTCAAGCATTAAGTTGGATGATCACTTGTAGGAGTTGGTGTAGAAGGGATTCCTGTTCAGTCATGGGTTAGAATTTATGACCCCTGTGGTCCCTTCCAACTCTGATTCCATGAGAACATGTGGTGTCCTACACAGGAAGCCTAAAAAGTATACTTTCTATTTTGCCTTTATGTTCAGCTTCAGGAACCCAAGGATCCATTGGTGTCCCACTCAGGGTCACATCAAGAAAGTTTGAATGCCCCGTCATTAAACTAACTTTACTATATCTAGACCCTCAAACTCCAGTAGAGGGACTAGCCACAACCAGTCCCATTATTGACACAGGGGAAAACCCGAGATTTATCTTACTTTTCTCACAAAATGGTGGATCACTGCTCCATGTCAGGTCCCACTGGCAAGTGAGGGTGTCACTGCCTACGATATCATAACCAGGATCACATTGGTAGGTGATCTTTGCCCCTCTCACCAGCTCTGTATGAGATGTGGTTTTCCAACCATTCTGAATTTCAGGCAAATCTGAGCAGGAATCATTCCTTGACACCTCTTTAAGAGAACAATGCAAACAATTGACTTCAACCAGATATATGCTTCATTTAATAATAACGTTAATAAAAGCTGACATTTATATAACACTTTAAGGCTTGTAAAATACTTTAAAGTTCTATCTCATTGGAACTTCACCAAAATTCTCATGAAACCAGCACCATGGGTATCATTATCTCCATTTGCTCTTCCAATGTTACCTTGTATTTTATTTGTATGGGTGTTAGCAATACCTATGCATGTGCACTGTTATCTTCCTTAGTAGGATGTAAGCTCCTTGAGGGCAGAGATTGTTTAATTTTTGTCATTGCATCTTCAAAGCCTTGCATAGTACTTGGAACACTGTAGCCCCTTAATAAATGTTCGTTGATTGACTAAATTGATTAGGGCAATTGACACTTGGAGAGGTTAAGTGACTTGTCCACGATCACACAATTAGTAATATTGAGAAGTAGGATTCTCTCCTGTCCCCAAATTGATGAATTCAGAGAAATTAGAGGAAGGATGATAGATCACATATCTGGAGACTGAAGGGACTTTCGAAACTAATCCTCAGATTAGAGATTAAATCCTCAGATGAAGAGACCAAAGCCCATGACTTACCCAAGGTCACACAGTGAGTAAGAGTCAGAGGTGGAATTTGAACCTCTTCCAGTTCTAAGAAATAGCTATCCTTTTTCTTTCTCACATTCCCTTGAAGTTTCAGCAGTGTAATTTCAATAGTTTTATTACACCGCTCTTCCTTTCTATGTCATATGCCTTCATTGATTTAACAAACAATTATTAAGTCAATGTGGCATCATAAAACCATTAGATAGTATTTCTATAATCTTTTAAGGTTTGCAAAGCACTTTACAGACATCTCATTTTCTCCTCACAATAACTCTGCCAGGTAGATGCTATTTTTATCTCCATTTTAAAGTTGAGGAGAGAGAGAGAGAGAGAGAGAGAGAGAGAGAGAGAGAG
>JAQQSV010022781.1:0-10509 GCA_028646515.1 Pseudochirops corinnae
AACCACTTTAGAAATCATTGCTGTAAAATAAGTCAAATAAATACCTTAATGCCTAGTGACTAATACAAAGGAAAAGATAGAAAAAGATTTGTGTTAGAAAATATGATTCACAATTAAGAAATGAAAAAGACCTAATGCTGAAACCTCATGCCTAAATTTCATGAATAATTTCTTTTCCGAAGAGACCAGAAAAACCCTAGATATGGTGAACCCCAAACAATATCATGAAAAATGAAGTCTACTTAACAGATAGAAAATGACTGGTTTACTGGGATGGGAGTCATTTCTGAATCAGCTGTCTTTGTTCATACTGTAAACTAATTAGAGGATGACCAAAATCAACACCAAACTAGAAGAAAGGAGAAGCATAAGGAAGAAACATTGGACAATTTACAACAGCTCCAGCATGATATATTTAACAAACTATTTTGCCAATGAAAAATGGAAAACAGATAAAGAAAAAGACACCAGACTTTATTATCACCATTTCCTCCAGAAAATTTGACCTGTGTAATCACCACAGAAAAGAGGCCAGCAGTCATCTCAAACAGCTAACAAACCACTTGATCTCCTTGCATAGTAGAGACACTTGACATCTAAGAGTAGCACCAGTTTAAAATCATTTGCAACACATCACAGAGGAAGATAGTGAAAGATTGTGAGCAATATTGCTACATAAAATGGGAAAACTCAGTAGAGGGCAAATCACTTATGTAGAAAACTTGGTCTTATACCTAACATCATAAGCCCAGGTCATACCAAGAGCATTTATAAATGAGACCGGGAAAAGACTTGTAGATTTTTTTAATGAAGCATTTTTATTTTTATAATTTATAACAATTGTTTAATCGTGTTTGGATTCATTACCTTCGTCCTCAATGTGCTAGATAAGGAAGTAAAAATGATGCTTTAAAAAATAAAGTTGAGATGGATAGCTAGACAAGACCAAGTATACACAGAAGAAAGTAACACTGTCTTGAAAACATTGAGGATTTGATTTTCAAGATACCTAAGAAATGGAAAGATACCTATGGTACTTTTAAAAATCTCCATAGGATTTTTATGGAAATTATTTTTACATACATTGAGAATATCCTTGCTAAAAACTGACTGAGATAGACAAGCTTTCACAAGCAGTGTTTTCCTGCACACCATATATCTTCACAGTCATATATTTTAGAGAATACAAGATTTTTGTTTATAAGAAAGCATTTGATTCAGAATAACAAAGCAAAGCCTTGAGAACATTTTTCCAGTGAGTTATCTTTCATGCACATGTTAAGTTCACATAAGATTACTTAGTCAAGACAACCACAGAAATCAGTCAATAGACATTTATTAAACATTTACTATATGTAAGGCATTGTGCTAGGTGCTGGATAACAGAGACAAAAATGAAATAGTCCTTGCCTTTAAGGAACTTACATTCTATAAGGAGAGACAATATGTATGTATACTCACAAATACATATATGTTATATATGTGTATATACTTGCATAAATATGTGCTTATGTAAGAAAAACTTTTTTTGTGGAGAGGATACTAGTAGCCCAGGGAAATCCATAAAGGCAGTTTGTAGTTTGTGGTGCTTGAGCAGATTTTTGAAGGTAACAAGGGATTCTGCAAGGTGGAGGGAAGAAAGGGTACATCTGTTATACTTGATCCTAGAGTGATTGGATTTTATTGAGTTGGGAACATGAAGGGTTGATGTGGTCAAACCTGAACTTTGGGAAGATCACTTTGGCAGCTATATAGAGAATGAATTAGACAGGACAGAGACCTGATCAAATGGAAGGCTATTAAAATAGTCCAGGAGAGAGATGATGAGAGCCAGAACTAGAGTAAAGCAACAGAAACATAAAAAGGATGGTAGAAAAAAAAACAAAACAGCAAGACTGGGCAACTGACTGAATATATGGAATAAGATAAAATGAAGAGTCAAGGATGACTGAAGTTACAAACCTGAGTGAAATAATGGTCTTGCCTACAACAGAAAGAGGGAAGTTAGGGAAAGGCATAGATTTGGTGGAAACACAGGGCAGATAACAAGTTCTGCCTTGGATGTGTTGAGTTTGATAAAGTTATGGGACATACAGTTTGAAATATCCAGTAGACAGGTGAAGATGTGGGACTGGAGCTCAGGAAGGAGATTAGGGCTGTAGATTTCAGCATCAACTGAATAGAGATGATAATTAAATCCATAAAACTGATGAAGTCAACCAAGGAGAGAGTATAGAGTCAGGGTTCTTACCTTGGGACATGTGAACTTAGTTTTATAAAAATTTTGATAACTGTATTTTGTTATAATGTGTTTCCTTTGTAATCCTTTGTATTTTATCTTGTGTATTTAAAAACATTATTCTTATCAAGCATCCATAGGCTTCACCTTATTGCCAGAGGGGTCTGTAACACAAAAAAAGAAGACACAGACAGACAGACAGACAGACACACACACACACACACACACAAAATCAATCCCTGGTATAGGAAGAAAATGTAAGAGGACTCAGTTAATCTTTAGGAGCATCTGTACAGTTAGGATATATGACATGGGGCAGCTCAGTAGCACAGTAGATAGAGTGCTGGGCCTGGAGTCAGAAAGATTTATTTATCTTCCTGAGTTCAAATCTGGCCTTAGACTTTTAATAACTGTGTGATCTCGGGCAAGTCATTTCACCTATGTTTGTCTTAATCCACTGAAGAGGGAAATGTCAAACCATAATCTGTGCCCAAAAACAAACAAAAAAACCCAAGCAAACAAATGGACTTACAAAGAAACAGAACTGAAAGGGCTGAACTACTATGATACGCATGATGAACTAGCAAAAGAAAGACTGAAGAGCTGCCAGAAGAGGAACAAAGAATAATATTGTGAAAAGATAGTCAATCGTGTCAAACACAGAGAGAGGATGAAAATTATGTAGAGACCATCACATTTGGATAACTTTGGAGAGAGCCATATTTGTTGAATAATGAGATTAGAAACCATATTACAAAAGGTTGAAAAATTAGGGAGGGAAGAGCTAGAGGATGAAGCGAGTTTAGATAGCTTTTTCTAGGCATTTGACTTTGAAAGAGAGGAAAGATCTTGATAGGATGGTTGGGTCTAATGATTTTTTTTAAGGACACAGAGAATTGGATATGTTTCTTGGGAACAGGGAAAGAGTCATTACTAAGGAGAGTTGTTTCTGAAGACATCACGAATGATGTCTTTACTTGTGCCTGAATTGAATTAAAGTAAGCCAGAGTTTCACAGAGTCATTAGCCTCATTCTTTTCCCAAGTCATTGAAGTGCAGTGGCAAGACAAAAGTCAAAAAGACTGATAATGACCCAGGATGCAATGGATGACCTTGATGTCTTCCATGCCTGACCAAGCTTTAAGCACTCTACATTGCCTACTTCATGTATCTTCATGGTCATTGGAACAAATTTTTCCCATCTCCCTATTCCACTAGGGAGAGTCTTCACATGCTCGGGGTAGATATCCACCCAACTCGCTGATACTTTTGAGGCTTGTAAGTTACCCTCAACCTGTTCTGACTTCTGCCAAGATGATTTACCAGGGTGTGGCCGTCATACATGCTACAGGTAAGAGTTGGGTGAATCAGGTAGATGCCAGAGATGGATGAACAGCCCTGAAAAGGCTTGGCAAGCCCTCACACTGGAGGTGCTAATTCTCTTGAACACCCATACATCCCACATAAGAAGAGAATGAATGTGAGATTATGAAGGAGTTTGTGGAGGGAGTCATAGAAGGTAGGGAGTATATGCAGTTAAGGATACCTATAGAATGGTTGGCCTTCCCATCCATTTCTGTTCAAAAGAGATCAACAATTATGATAATAATTATAACAATTATACAAAGAACTAAGTGACTGAAGAATATGTATTCCTCAGACTATGGCATTCAAATGGATGGGTTGAATTAATCTGCCAGTATATTTGTCTTGGACAGGAAATGCAAATGGAAAGTGACCTAGAACCCAGAATTGAATAAGAGAAAGAGTAGACTAGATTGCATCTGAAAAATAGCCTAGGACTTTAGAGGATTCCAAGTTGTCCCCTCCAACAGAAGCCCATCTTTTTACAACCAGTTTTCTTCTGGTGGTGTGGCTGTGACTCATGGAGCACCATATCTCAGAAGAATCAGAATTACAGTTGACCTTAAAAATAATGTAGGCACAAATAGTGAGTAGCATACTATCATAGGTTTTTTTGTTTGTTTTTAAGAAATGGCATACAAAGAATTGGAAATTGAGGGGATGCCCATCAGTTGGGGAATGATTGGAAAAGTTATGGTATGTGAATGTAATGGAATACTATTGTGCTATAAGAAATGATGAGCAGGTAGACTTCACAAAAAGTTGGAAAGACTTATATGAATTGATGCTGAGTGAAGTGAACAGAACCAGGAGAATATTGTCCACAGTAACAGCCACAATGTGTTATGACTAGCTTTGATAGACCTGTCTGTTCTTAGCAATGCAAGGATCCAGGGCAACTCCAAAGGACTCATGATGGAAAATGCTTTCCATATTCAGGAGAACTATGGAGTCTGAATGCAGATTGAAGCATATTATTTGTTGCTTCTTTTTTTTTTTTCTTTTTTTGTGTTTCTTTTTTCTTGTGGTTTCTCCCATTGGTTCTAGTTCTTCTTTATAACATGACTAATGTGAAAAATAGGTTCAATATGAAGATATATATAGAGCCTATATTAAATTACATGCTGTTTTGGGTGAGTAAGGGAGAGGTGGGGAGAAAATTTGGAACTCAAAATCTTATGGAATTGAATGTTGAAAACTAAAAATAAATAAATTTTTCTTTAAAAAGTTAAAAAATAAAATAAATGGTATAAATATCAGCTCTTAAATTGTACTATAAAGCAGCAGTCATCAAAACCATTTGGTACTGGCTAAAACATAGTGGTGAATCATGGAATAGGTTAGGTACACAAGACACAGTACAGTAGTCAATGACTATATTAATATATAGTTTGATAAACCCAAAGACTCCAACTTCTGGGATAAGAACTCACTATCTGACAAAAACTGCTAGGAAAACTGGAAAATAGTATGGCAAAAACTAGGCATAAATCAATAATTATAACAATTATACAAAGAACTAAGTGACTGAAGAATATGCATTGTTGGTGGAGTTGTGGTCTAACCATTCTGGAGAGCCATTTGGAACTATGCCCAAAATCTTTATAATAAAATAAAGTCAAAAATGGGTACATGAATTAAATATAAAGGTTGGTAGTATAAGCAGACTGGGAGGGCAAAGAATAGTTTACCTGTCAGATTTATGGAGGATGGAAGAATTTATGAACAAACAAGAGATAGAGAACATTATGAAATGCAAAATGGATAATTTTTATTACATTAAATTGAAAAGTTTTTGCACAAACAAAACCAATGCAATCAAGATTAGGAGGAAGCAGGAAACTGGGAAAGAATTTTTACAACCAATGTTTCTGATAAAAGGCCTCCTTTCCAAAAAATATAGAGAACTGAATCAAATTTATAAGAATACAAGTTATTCCATAATTGATAAATGGTCAAAGGGTATGAACAGGCAGTTTTTGAATGAAGAAATTAAAGCTATATATAATAATATGAAAAATTGTTCAAAATCACTTGATTAGAGAAATGTAAATCAAAATAACTGAGGTACCATATCACATGTATCAAATTAGCTAATATGACAAAACAGGAAAATGATAAATGCTGGAGAAAATTTGGGAAAATTGGAACAGTAATGCATTGTTGGTGGAGTTGTGGTCTAACCATTCTGGAGAGCCATTTGGAACTATGCCCAAAATGTGCATACCCTTTGACCCAGCAATACCACTTCTAGGGATATATCCCAAAGAAATTTTTAAAATGGGAAAAAGGACCCACATTCATAGCAACTCTTTTGTGGTGACCAAGAATTGGAAGTTTAGGGAATGCTCATCAGTTGGGGAATGGCTGAACAAGTTGTGATATATGAATGTCATGGAATATTATTATGCTGTAAGAAATGATGAGCAGGCAGACTTCAGAAAAACCTGTAAAGACTTATATGAACTGATGCTACAGAACTAGGAGAACATTATACACAGTAGCAGCAACATTGTGTGATGACTAACTTTAATAGACTTAGCTCTTCTCAGCAATACAAGGATCTAAAACAACTCCAGCATGGTGGATAATGCTGTCCACATCCAGAAAAAGAACTATGGAGTCTGAATGCAGATTGAAACATATTATTTGTTCTCTATTTTTTTTTTTTCACTTCTTTTTTCTCATGGTTTCTCTCACTGGTTCTAATTCTTTACATATTACATGCCATCTTGGGTTGGGGGGACAGGAAAGATGGAGAGAAAATTTCAAACTCAATCTTATGGAAGTAAATGTTTAAAACTAAAAATAATGTTTAAATGAAGTAAATGTTTAAAATTTAAAATAAATACATAAAAAAGAAATGGCATAAAAATATTATCCAGCCTATCTTTGCTTAGAAGAGATAGGACAGTTATATAAAGAGAGCAAAGATAAGAGATGAACAGTCTGATGCCTCTCTGATGATTACAGAAAGTTAACAGAAAGATCTAGAATTCAGCCTCCAACATATTGAATAGATCCTCTGTGGACAAGGTGTAGGACCATATGGACCAGCATCACACAGGATGAAAAAGCATGCCCAAAGAGTGCACCCACACTATAGGATCATAGGGGCCTTACGGGCTGGGTGTTCCAGCCCCTTCATTTTACAGATAAAGAAACTAACCAAGAAAGATTAGATAACTTGCCTAAGGTCATGTGATGAGTGACAAAGGCAGAATTTGAACCCAGTTTGGTTCATTGACTTCAGATCCACCATTCTTCCCGCTATTCAATATCGGTGTAAGTCACAGACTCATTGAAGTAATTTAAATTCACAACTTTAAGCAGATGTATCACAATACTCATGAATTCCTGAACACTAAGAATTTAATCACATAATCTGTCAGTGACTGTTTGCCAGTTATTCATTTTTTTTCAGTGCTTCTGTAAAAGCATTTTAATACTTCCCTTAACAGTATGGTGTGAATGTATTAATTATGAATTCAAATTTGACATCTTGGAAACATTTTTTAAAAGCCTTAGCTATCCCTGGGTTTCTTTTCCGTAGGCTAATCTTTCATGTGTTCATTTACTGAAATCCTTAATGCATTAGGTATCACGCTAGAAAGCATTTTGGAATTATGCTTAGAAATTGACTAAAATGACCATATTCTTTAATTCAAAGAAAAAGGAAGACCCCATATATACCAAAATAGTCATACTCTTTCTAGTAGCAATTCAAGTGCTGTCACTTGATTGGAAAATAGCTAAGCAACCTGTGTTGTATGAATGTAATGCAATATTACTGTGCTTGAAGAAATGATGATGCCAAAGAATATAGAAATACATAGGACAACTTATGAATGGATACAGAGGGAAGTTAGCAGAACAAAGAAAATAAAATTATTACTAACAATGTAAATTAGGAAGAATAATAGCAAAGGGGAAAAAATAAAAAACTGAATGCTGTGAAATTTTAACAACCGAGCTGAGCTCTAAAGAAGAGGTATGAAAAGTGAACTACCTTCTGTTCTTTGCATTGGTAGGCAGCTATGGATGTGGAATACTGAGTTTAATGCCAGACTTGGTTGATTTGTTGGTTACTTTTTGCAGAACTGGCTTTTTTTTTTTCTTTCTCTTATTATAAGGGATGGCTATTTGGGAAGGGAAAGGGGAACAATATATACTAGAAAATGAAGGTAACATAAAAAAATCATTTTTTTAAAAAGAACACAGCACAGATTTTTATAGTTGGGTGCACTCAGTAGTATATTCTGAGAACAGTCAGTCGGATGCTTGCTAGTATATTTAAGGCCCTGTTTTTAAACTAGTTTTTAAAAAGCCAAGGGGCTGAGGGAGCACACTTAGTTCATTAGCATCATGCTAGGTATTTGCCCTCATGTTGGCACTGTGAACTTTAGTCTTTCTAGAGTATCTGTAAGCTGTCAGCATTGTGTCTTCCCTAGTAAAGTGAGAGAAATAAAACAGACTTATTTAAGGCAGCCTTGAAAATAACCACTTACCCCCAAAGTGAATGGCAGTTTTTATATAGTTGAATGTGAAAATAATTTGAGATTTCATTTCCTTTAAAAACTTGTTGGCTTGGAAATGTTTTATACTTATTTTCAAGATAGCCTTTAAAAAACACCTCTTCTTGACAATTGAAGACTTGTCAATCTTTTTGTTGTTTAATTGGTGTTTTCCTGATTGGTTTAATTGTGGAGTTAACTTGCTGAGTTTCCTACAAAGTGACACATTTCTCATTTATGTTTATTTTGGTGAATAACCAAGGTTGAATTTTGCCAAAGCTTTCAGTTTTTTCAGGTCAAGTAGTTCTAGAACATTAGGTCATGCTGCCTTTATGTCATTTCATTACATGGGAAAAGCTTAAAGTGTTTGCTGGTTCTACTGAGTACATTTTCCTGTCCTGAAATTGTGCTGCTATCAAATAAATTCTGAGTAGACAATCTCATAGTCGTTATATCTGGATTTTAACTTCTGGTTGAAACTTTTGTTTTGATCCTTCCTTTTGACAAAAGTGACTCTGTATCCCCAAACTCTATGTTACTGACTTTTTCTGGGTTGAGGTGGCCCAGGTAAGAGCAGTTAGTGGCACAGCTGGACACAGTTGTTGGAGCTGTCCTGTTCAATCTCTAAAGTTGAGGAAGTGAAGCTACATTGGCTTTAGACTTAGATTTTAAATGTTGTTTTCACATAATTTTACTTATGCAGATTTTTAAGACAAAACTATTATAAGCTTCTGTCTGCCAAAAGCCTATTTTTACAACCAAAATTGATTCAGTGAAATCTTAGCAATGTTGATGATTTGCGTATGCAAGATGCCAGAGAAAAGTTTTACACATCCGTACATTTTAGTAAAGTGTGAAAAGTTTAACTTACTTTAAACTTGAGCTCTAAAGGAATATGGTTACATCTGGATGTTGTAGTGAAAAATTTCGATTTCTATTTATGGCTTCTTTCTCTGCATATTGATTAGCTTACTGTGCTAGGAATTTTGCAAGAAAAGCCGAAGTAGGAGGTTTTAGTTTTATTTATCAGAGATGATAATAATAGCTAAAATGTATATTTCTTTGAGGTTTGTGAAGTTCTTCATAAATATTATGATATCTTATTCTCATAACAACCTTGGGAAGAAGGTGGTGTTACTATCCCATTTTACAGATGAGGAAACCAAAGCAGACAAAGGTCAAGTAGTTTGTCTGGGTTTACATAGCTCATAAATGTCTGTGTCCAAGTTTGAACTCACATCTCCCTGACTCCAGGTCCAGTTAACTCTGTCCATAACAGTTTTTCTCTGAGTTTCATTCATTTGTTAGCATAATCATACCTTACTAATTCCAGCTGGTTATGGGATACTCAATTCAAGTCATTATGAAAAGTCTGAATCGTGTAATACTTTTACAGAGACAGTTTTGTTTAAATTTATAGAGTGACTTGTTATAAACTAGCCAATATGAATCAATTATAAGTATCATAGTAAATATTTATAAGTGAGTGTTTCTTAAATGCCTTTTATAGATTTGAAATTAATAGAGTCTGAGGCAGCTAGGTGGCACAGTGAATAGAGCACCACCCCTGGAGTCAGGAGGACCTGAGTTCAAATCTGACCTCAAACACTTAACACTTACTAGCTGTGTGACCTTGGGCAATTCATTTAACCCCAATTACCCTGCCTTTCCCCCTCCAAAAAAAAGACAAAAAAAAAAGAAATTAATAGAGTCTGAATTAATGTGAGTTGCCCAAATAACTTGTCCAAAATCACTACAATAACTACCTTTACAAGCTTTCCCCACTTTCTAGGCATAAATATAAAGATGTATGCTTTTGTAAGATGGCGGCGTAGCAGCAGCAACATATCGCAGCTCTCACATAGCCACCCCAAAATACCCATAAAATAGGACTCTAAACCAGTCCTAGAACTCCAAAACGCACACAAAGATACTTCCCACTAAAGTCAGCTCGGCTACGAGGAACCATATCAGCACTGCTAACCAAAACCAGCCTGGCCTGAAGCCACGGCTGTGCCCCGGGGGCGGCTGGCCGGGAGGAGCGGAGGAGCCTCTCTGGTGAGTGGATTAGCAGCAGCTGCGAGTGGGGATTGTGAAAGGGGGAGATAAGCAGTCCCTGCCGAAAGGCCTCCAGAGCGAAAAAGCAAAAGGCAGAGGTTTTGCACCCGCCTCCGCGTTGCAGCTTCCCACCTGTGGGCTGCAGACAGCAGGGGGACTGAGCGATTGTTCTCAGGCCAAGAGCTCTCGTGTTGAGCGGCCTGGATCTGGATCGCGGTCTTGGGCCTCGGTCTTGGAGTCTTCACTATCCAGTCAGCCAGAAGTAAATAGGAAGAGTTCCTAGCATCTTCCTGAGAGCCACGGCAGCCGGGAGGACCCCAGCGATTTGGGACAG
>JAQQSV010022782.1:0-10509 GCA_028646515.1 Pseudochirops corinnae
TTACATTCCTACATGGAAAAATGATAATTGTAACTCATGAGACTTTTCTCAGTATGAGAATAGTTGAAAGGAATATATGTGTATGTGTATATATATATATATATATATATATGTTTATACAGAAGGGTGTATGTGTGCAAAAATACATATGTGAGTGTGTGTATATATGTGTACAGATACACATAGACAGAGGGCACAGGATCAGTTGAACAAGAAGAGATGATATCTAAAAAATAAAATTAAGAGGTGAGAGAGGAATATAATGAGAGATGGAGATAGGGAAAGATAGAATACGGTAAATTATCTCATATAAAGGAGACAAGAGAAAACCATTACAATGGAGGGGAAGAGCAGGAAGGTGAAAGGGAATGGGTCAATAATACTCTCATTGAATTTGGCTTAAGGAGGGAATAACATACACACTCAATTGGATATCTTACCCTACAGGAAAGCAGGGGGGAATGGAATAAGAGGGGGGATGGTAGAAGAGAGGGCAGATTGGGGGGGAGGGTAGTTAGAAGCACACACTTTTGGAAAGGGACAGGGTCAAAGTGGAAAACAGAAAAAACAGGGGGCAGGATAGGATGGAGGGAAATATAGTTAGTCTTTCACAATATAACTACTATGGAAGTGTTTTGCCCAACTACACATGCACAACCTATATTCAATTGTTTATCTTCCCAGTGGGAGTGGGTAAGGAGGGAAGAAGGGAAAGAATCTGGAAATCAAAGTTTTAAAAACACATGTTTTTTTAAAAAATTGTTTTTTACATGCAGCTGGGAAATATGGGCACTGGGGTATAGAAATCCATCTTGCCCTACTAGAAAGTTGGGGGGATGGGGAAGGATATAAGAGAGAGCAGATTGGGGGAAGGGGTATTCAGTAGGCTCACTATTTTGGGACGGGTGGTAAGACGGGGAGAAAATTTGTAACTCAAAATCTTATGGAAATGAATGTGGAAAACTAAAAAACAAAACAAAAATTCTTTAATGCCCTTAAAAAATAAAAATATAAAATAAAATACAACCTTCTCTATTACCACTGCTCTTCCTCCTCCTCTCAATCAATCATAATACTCATCCTCTCAGATGTCAAATAACATGGTTCGTTTGTCTCTCTTGTGCACCTAGAATGTATTCTTGAGTTATTTTTGAACTCTGCTCCCTTCTTAGACTGTGAGCATCAGAAGGATAGGAATTATTGCTTATTTAATGCCAGTGTCTGCCCCAGCACATAGCACAGTGTTCTGTACACAGTTGGTATTTAAAGTGTTTGTTAAAGTTGAGCTAAAAGATGTTTAAAAAAGAAACAATGCCTTCCAGGTTGGATAAATGCTGGAAACTTATTTCTAGACAGAAACCAAAGTCTTGTACATATGCATGCAGTGGTTGGGCTAGGTAGGGAGCATACCTGGCCCAGGTCTATGCACACATATGGTCTTATATGTGTAAGGTCACCTATATAATATCATTGGAGGGGAAAAGTCCTACTGCCCCAATATATTTCTTCTAAAAATTCTGCCATTAACAATTCATTTCTTTGGGTTGGCCACTGATCCCTTGCTGTGGATCCTCTTTTTAAAGTGTCCATACCCTTTCATAAACTGATACAGAGAGAATGGGCAGAGCCAGGAGAGCACTGAGCACAGTAACAGCAATATTGTATGATGTTCAATAGCAAATGACTTAGCTATTCTCAGCAATACAATGACCTAAGACAATTCCAAGGACTTGATAATCCTACCTATATCAAAAGAAAGAACTAATGGGGTTTGAATGTAGATCAAAGTATACTATTTTTGCTTATTTTTGTTGGGGGTGGGGTTTTGGTCTGTGTTTTCTTTCACAACATGATTAATATGGAAATATGTCTGGCATGATTGTACATGTATAACTTATATCAAAACTCAAAATTTAAAAAAAAAACAATGTTAAAAATTGTTTTTACATGTAATGGGGAAAAAATAAAATATTTTTCAAAAAAGAAAACAAATAAAGTGTCAATGCCCCTTGCAGGGCAATACATAGAATCTCTATTACCTCAATGTAAGTCAGTTCATCAATTCACTGTCTTCCTTGACTGATAGGATTGGGGAAGTAGGAGATCCCTGGTAACCTGGAATGGGGCAGAGAAAAGGTTGTGGGGTGGGAGAAGAAAGAAAAGGGTACATCAAAATATTTGTAGCAGCAATTTTTGTGGTAGCAAATAACCAGTAGGAAAATAAGTACCCACTGATTAGGGAATGGCTGAGAAAATTGTGGTACACAAATGTAAAGGAAAGGAAAATCATTACAGCAGAAGAAGTACTGAATGTGAAGAATTCAAAGAAACTGGGAAGATGTGTGTGAACCGATACAAAGCAAAGTCATCAGAACCAGGGGGGAAAATTAACACTATGACCATGATAACATAGAAAAGAACAACATGGAAAGACTTCAGAATTTGGATCAGTTCAGTGACTGCTGATGACTTTGAAGGATTACAATAAAGCATACCTCTCTTTTAGCAGAGACGTCGTAGACTATAGGTGTAGCATGGGGCACAAGTTGTCAGCCTTTTTTTTTTTTAAACTCAACTATACATCTTTTATAAGGGAGAATAATTATTTGAGGTGGGGGCCTGTGGTGTTTTTGAGGAGTAATAGCAAGGTAAAAACAGAGCATAGATTTTAAAAAAAATTAAAAAGAAAAGGGCACAGAAGCTGGAAGGCAAGGGACCATCAAGGGACAGATAACAGAAGTTTCAGTTCTGACCAGGACCAAGCTTTAAAAAGAGTTGGCCTCAGGGCAGCTAGGTGGCACAGTGAATAGACCACCAATCCAAAGTCAGGAAGACCTGAGTTCAAACCTGGCCTCAGACACTTGACACTTAACTAGCTGTGTGGTCTTGAGCAAGTCACTTATCTCCAATTGCCTTGCCTTGCCCCTCAAAAAAAATTTAAATTAAAAAGAGTTGACTCTCAGTGCAACTTCTAAGCTGCTAAGTCTTCATGGTACTTTTTAAAGAGCAAAGGGCTTTGAGACTTTGGGCTGTATTGCTGTGGCAAATAGGGAGTGGTGGCTTGGCCTATCCTAGCAATTTTCTCCCTTTGCTGCTCTCTTCTGACATTATCTCCATGCAATTTAGTCAACCAGTGATGCTGGCGGTTTTCCAGTCTCTCCCAGGATCCTCCTCACAGTTTTGACCTCTCTTACTGATGGCTATAGGACCTTTCACTTTTAAGTGACTTAGCAGGCAACGGTCCCTCAGTTGTGCTGGGACGTCTCCTAACAGGACACAAATAACAAAGCGTAAGAGCTGATAAAGAGCACAGGCTGTAATTAGCCAACAACTATCTGTTGTTGTTCCAGTTGTACTGAACATTGTGAACTTGCAGCAGACCGAGGATCATATTTCTACCAACATAGAGAAGCACGAGGGTGTCTCCCAAAAATTTCCTTTTAGGTCATGTATTCATTACATAATTGTTTGAAGGATGAAATCCCATCATGTGCTATAACCATGACAACCTTACATCGTGCAGAGAGTCTGACTGTTGTTTTCCAGTGTCTAGGCCTTTGGGTACAAGTGTAATGTACTTCGAGGGCAGCCGCTGTGTCTGATGTTGTTTTAGGGGTGTGTGTGTGTGTGCGTGCGTGTGTGTGTGTGTGTGTGTGTGTGTGTGTACTCCTCCACCACAGAGCACAATACTATGTACATTAGAAATACTCAATAGATACTACCTTAATATCTTTATTGTAGTAATATAGAAGTGATGTGATTCCCCTTCTGCTCCCCCTTCTAACCCCGCTCTCCAATCAGCAGGGCATCTGCTTTGAATTAGTTTTCTACTTGTGAAGATGAGCTTTGATGGCTCCCCCTTTCCCACTAGCTGTACTCTCTCTCTTCTCAAATTCTCTTCCACATTCTTACCTATTTGCATGTTGCATCCCTGCCTGTGGAATGTTTTCATGGGATGAGTTCCATTCAGATCAATTAGCTCCCTTTTGGTTGAGATTCCATATTGAAACTAAATGAGACACACAGTCTAAGTAGTTAACAAAAGGAAGTTTACTTAGCCATAGCATAGAAAGGCTATTTAGTGAGGATACTGAATCATTTAGCTTGGGTAGATACAAGCTTCATAGGGAAACAGGTCAGATCAGCAGGCTAAAGTATAGTGACTCTTCTAGCCTTAAAACGTCTGCCAAGTCACATCCAACAATTCTAAAGGAAACTGACTCCGTGTGTGGCTATTAGGAGAGTAGGATGACCCAATGATTAGGCTGGAGGCTGGGTCTAACTTAAGTGGTGGGGAAGCATGTCAGGGAAATCCTGGTGGATAGTAATCCTGTCCCAAATGGGAACTTCTTGAGAATAGGGACTCTTTTTTCATTTTGTCTTTATATTCCTAGCATTTAGCACTGTGCCTTAGGCATAATAAACGCTCAACAAATGTTTCTTGATTAGATTGGATGATATCTCTGTCCCTATTACCAACAGCCAAGTAGGCCCCAGCCCCAGACTCTCAGAAAGATTGTGATGGAGAGAAATAGAAGTAAGGTGGCTGTTGCACCTGAATCCTGCTCAAGGTTAGTGATTTTCTTCACCAAAAGAATGTCAGGGCCACCATTTTAAAAAATTTATTTAAAATTTTTTTGTTATCCTTTGCTTGACAAACATCATTAAACATGGGTATTTCATATATACAGAATAGAAAAAGAGGATGGAACATAAAACCATATATAGCCTCCACTTTAAATATATATGCAAATATGTATATAAAAAAATTCAACATGTTAATTTCAACAATGTACTAGCCTGTACCTCTTCTGAATCGGCATTAAAAAAAATAGCACAAAGATCATCTTTTATTTCTTTTCTCTATTTCTTTTTTGTCATACCCATCACACACCATTTACCCTCCCAAATCCCCTTCCCAAATTTAAGGCACAGTCAAGTAAAACAGACTCACATAGTGCCTAGACATGTCTAAAAATGTGTATCTCAACCTGTCCTTGTAGATCCTCATTTTTCTCTCAGATGGTGGTAGCAGGCTTCATCAACAGTTCTCTGGAGTAGTGGTTGGTCATTGTATCAATATAGTCTCTAAATCTTTCAAATTTGTTTTTCTTTATTTTGTTGTAATTATATAAATTGTTCTCCTGTTTCTACTCACTTTATTCTGCATGATTCATATGAGCCTTTCCAGGTTGCTCTGAATCCTACCTTTTTATTTCTTACTGTATAATATTCTATTACATTCATATGTCATAATTTATTTACCCATTCCCTAATTAATGAGGACCCCCTTAGTTTCCTTGCTACAACTAGAAATGCTGCTATATTTTTTAAAATATATATGTCCTTTCCCTCTTTGTTTGATCCCTTTGCAATGCATGTCTAATAATGGCATCATTTATCTAGTAATGGGATCATCAAGTCAAAAGGTATATAGAGTTCAGTGACTTTTTGGGTTTGGGCATATAATTCCAAATTGCTCCTTAGAATCCTTTGGAACAATTCACAGATTCACCAACAATGTATTTGCGTCTCACTTTCTGCAACATTTCCAACTTTTACTATTTCTACCTTTTGTCAACTTTTCCAGTGTGATGAGTGTAAGATGAAACTTTAGAGCTGCTTTTATTTGAATTTATTGAATTATTGATGATTTTGAAGCATTTTTTCACATGAATTTGGATAGCTTTCTTCTTTTGAGAACCACCTATTCACAGTCATTTATCTGTTGCTGAAACAGCAAGACACCCTGAAGGAGAGACAGGAGGCAGCAACTTGTGCCAGACATAATCAACTACTGACATCCCCTTCAATCCCTGATAGAGACAGCCCAGATCCCTGAACCCAAGAACCCAAGAACCCCAGGAATAGTGACATTAAATAATAACATTAAAGAAGAGGCATTAACATCTGCTTTGCAGTTGTACTCTATGGACCATCTGACTTGAAGCTTAAATCTTCCATATGGGTTATCTCCTTCATTAGATCATAAGCTCTTTGAGAGCAGGGACTCTTACTTTCCTATTTGAAACCACAGAATTTAACACAGTGTTTTGCATATAGTAAGTGCCTAATAAATACTTTATTCATTCATTAATTCATCCATTGTGTAAAGGCTCGTATTTTTATATATTTAAATCAGTATGTCATCTAGCTTAGATACCAGACTTTTATCAAAAATACTTGCTGCGAACATTTTATTCCCAGTTAACTATTTCCCTTGTTATTTTAACTGCAATGGTTTTTTGTGTGCAGAAGATTTTCAATTTCGTCATCAAGATTTTTCATTTTATCATCTATGATACTCTCTATTTTTTCTTTGTCAGACCACCAACATCAACCTTCCCTTCTCTTACTCTGACCAAGTGAGTATACCCATCAACCATGTATTAAGGCAAAATCTCCTCTCCCTCTTTAGAAAAAACAAACAACTTTATTTTAAAGAAATATTTATTATTTTTAACATTCTTCTTTTTAAATTTTGAGTTCTAAATTCTCTCCCTTCCTCCTACCCTTTTCCCCACCCACTGAGAAGGCAAGCAATATTATATTAATTATACATGTGAAATCATGCAAAACATATTTCCATATTAACCATATTTCAAAAGAAAGCAAGAAAGTTATGATTCAATTTGCACTCAGAGTTCATCAGTTCTCTCTTTGGAGGTGGATAGCATTTTTTCATCATGAATCCTTTGGAAATGTCTTGGGCATTTTATCAGAGTATTTGTCAGAGTTGCCAAGTCTTTCACAGTTGATCATCATTACAATATTGGTGTTACTGTGCACAATCATTTCCTGGTTCTTCTCACTTCACAAGTCCATGTAGGTCTTCCCATGTTTTTCTGAACCCCCTCCCCTCCACTCCCTAGTCATTTCCCACAGCACAATAATACTCCACCACAATCATATGCCACAACTTGCTCAGTTATTCCCCACTTGATGAACATCCTTGTCAATTTTTAATTCTTTGCCACCATAGAAAGAGTTGCTGTATTTTTGTACTTATAGGTTCTTTTCCTTTTTCTTTAATCTTTTTGAGATATAGACACAGTAGTGGTATTACTGGGTCAAAAAGAGTATGCACAGTTTTATAGCCTTTTGGGAATAGCACCAAATTGTTCTCCAGAATGGTTGTACCAGTTCACTATTCCCTCAAAGTTCATTAATGTACCTATTTTCCCCTTATCATGTCCAGTATTTATCATTTCTGATAGGTGTGAGATAGTGCTTCAGAATTATTTTAATTGGCCTTTCTCTAATCATTAGTGATTTAGAACATTTTTATATGACTATAGAGAGCTTTGATTTCATCTTCTGAAAACTGCTTATTCACATCCTTTGATCATTTATCAATTGGGAAATGACTCATATTTATATAAATTTGACTCAGTTTGTCTATATATTTGAGAAATGAGGCCGTTATCAGAGAAACTTACTGTAAAATTTTTGAATATTACTTTATTGTTTATGCTGCCTATCAGCAAAATGTAGTTTCCCTGTTTTTCTCTTTTAATTAGGTTTATTTTTGCTTTTTTCTTTGTCGGAGATCATGATTGTCACCCCTGCCCTTTTTACTTCAACTGAAGCATATTAGATTCTGTTTCAGTCCCTTATTTTAGCGCTGTCTGTGTCTTTCCATTTCAAGTGTGTCTCTTGTATACAACATATTGTTAGATTCTGGTTTCTAATCCTTTCTCCTATCTGCTTTGGTTTTATGAGTGAGCTCGTCCTATTCACATTCACAGTGTTGATTACTATGTATTTCCCTCCATCCTATTATCTTCTGTCTCTTCCTCTCTCTTTTTATCCTGTCCCTTCTCAAAAGTCTATTTTGTTTCTAACCATTGCCTCCCTTAATCCATCCTCCCCTTTCTCATCCCCTTTCCTTTTTCTTATCTCTTTCCTTTCTTATTTCTCTATTGGGTACTACACAACTGAGTGTATATAGAATGATATGACATGACATGACATGACATGACATGATATGATATGATATGATATGATATGATATGATATGATATATGACACAGCATAATATAACATAAAATAATATAATATAAATTATTCCCTCTTTGAACCAATTCTAATGAGAATGAGGTTCGAGCATTGTCTATTATCATTTTCCCCCCATTGTAAAAGTTCTTCCTTGTGCACCAATTTTATGTGAGAAAAATTTCTCCATTCTACTTCCCCCTTCCTCCTTTTCCTAATGTATTCTTCTTCTCACCCTTTCATTTTTTTTTACATCATTCTAACATAATTGGCTCACAGCCATGTCCTCCGTCCATCTTTTTCATCTTCCCATACAGAGATGTAAACAGTTTAACTTTATTGAGTGGCTTATGATTACTTTTTCATGTTTACCTTTTTATGCTTCTCTTGAGTCTTGGGTTTGAATATCAAATTTTCAATTCAGCTCTGGTCTTTTCAACAGGAATGCTTGAAAATTCTTTATTTTGTTAAATATCCATCTTTTCCCCTGAAGGCTTACACTCAGTTTTTCTGGGTAGGTGATTCTTGGTTGTAATCCTAGCTCCTTTGCCTTCTGCAATATATTCTAAGTCATCTGCTCCTTTAACATGGAAGCTACTAAATCTTGTGTGATTCTTACTATGACTCCATGATATTTGAATGGTTTCTTTCTGTCTGCTTGAAGTATTTTCTCTTTGACCTGAGAGCTCTGGAATTTGGCTATAATATTCCCAGGAGTTTTAATTTTGGGATCTATTTTAGGAGGTGATTGATGGATTCTATCAATTTCTGTTTTATTCTCTGAATCAAAGCTGTCAGGGTGACTTTCCTTCATAATTTCTTGAAATTGTTCTCTACGTTCTTTCTTTGATCATGACTTTCAGATAGTTCAACAATTCTTAAATTCTCTGTCCTAAATCTATTTTCTATGTCAGTTGTTTTTCCAATGATATATTTTACATTTTTCTATTTTTTCATTCTTTTGACTTTGTTTTATTGTTTCTTGATTTCTCATAGAAACATTAAGCTAATTTTTAAGGAATTATATTCTTTAGTGAAATTCTGTACCTCTTTTTCCATTTGATCACTTCTGCTTTTTAGGGTATTCTTTTCTTCTGTGAATTTTTGTGCTTCTTTTACCATTAAGCTAATTCTGTTTTTTTAAGATGTTATTTTAATATTTTTGTACCTCTTTTACCAAGCTCTTAATTCTCTTTTTCATAGTTTTCTTGTATCACTCTCATTTCTTTTCCCAATTTTTCTCTATCACTCTTGTCTCTTTCTTTAATGCTTCCAGGAATTCTTGTTGGGCATAGATCCAATTACATTACTCTTTGAGGTTTTTTGGTAGCTGTTTTCACATTGTTGTCTTTTTCTAAGTTTATTTCTTGGTCTTCCCTGCCACTGTAGTAACTTTTTATGGTCAAACTATCCTTTTTGTTTTGTTTATTTTTTTTGATCTTTTTTTTTTATCTTTGAACTTTATGCTAAAGTTGGGTTCTGATCAGCTGAGGGTGGGGAGGCAATGTCAGACTTTTTCGTGCTGCTCTTTTCAGAGCTAGTTCTGAGGATCTGCAATTTTTTTGTGCTTCCTTCCCAGTCTGTGCTCTGGTCTTTACTAAGGACAGATTCCTGGTCCCCTGCAGCCACAAGTACTAGTGATCTTTTGCTTTGGTACTGTGACCAGGGCCCCTTCTCCCTTGTGACTAATCACCAGTGCTATTCTCTGTCCTGAAAGTGTGTGTAGGCAATAGAGTTGCTGGCACCCAGTGCCAGCAAAGGGTCCCCTATAATCTCTTTCTGACCCTCTTACCATCTCTTGGCTGAGAATTCCCAAAACTGCTACTGATGCTATGGCTGCTGCTACCATGGCCACATGTGAGTGCTCTGAACAGATCTCTACTCTGAAGTTACAGACTTTTCCTGCCAACCTCTTGAGTTTTCTTGGGCCAGAAAAATGTCTTGCCCCAACTTTTTTTGTGACTCTGCTACTCCAAAATTTGATTTGAGGCATTATTTTAAAGTTGTTTGGAGAAGAATGTTGGGAGAGTTCAACTAGGTGACCGCCCCTAATCTGCCATTTTAGCTTCTTCAAAATCCCCTTTCTTTTGCTACCTCTCTGGGTTTTCTTGTCCCATCCAGACCAGCCCTGGCCTAACCAGCTCAACAATCATTGTTTTGCACACTTGAATTTTTCACTCTCTCATCCTTCAATCCATGTCCTGCTGATCCTCAAGCCTGGATTTCCACAACAGCCTACCTTCTCCATCACTGTTTCATGGGGTTGAACACTGCTGGAAGAAGTCACACAACAGACAGAGGTGGTGGCCTAGAGGTGAAAAAAGATACATACATTTTCAGACTTGGTCAATGTATTACTTTGTGTGGTTGGACATTATTTGCAAATAGAAGGGCTTCTATTTGGTGGGTAGAGAGTTCTAGTGATGCTTTAAAAAAAGAAAAGAAAGAAAATTTTATCAATCAACTTTTTTGAATGTATGTACAGAAGAGAACAGAAGGAAGTTCAGTAGAAGC